>JAEIFU010003064.1:0-33473 GCA_018904235.1 Lordiphosa stackelbergi
GTGGGGGTGTTAAATTTGGTATCTTATACTTGCGGGTGAAGAGGACGAGTTCAGTTTTGGTTGGATTGACTACAAGGCCACTTTGCATCGTCCAATTTGAGAGTGTTGAGAGTGCGTTCTGCATCAGATCGCATAGAGTCTGAGGAAATTTGCCTCTTGTAATTATGGCAACGTCATCTGCATACGCTACCACCGTATGTCCACGCGATTCCATGAGTCGTAACAATTCGTTGACTGTTACCACCCAGAGAACTTACATATCTTCGGGCGCAGGCATCTCCTAGTTGTGAGTTAACCACCCTGCTGGTAAGCATGAGTCGGATGAACTCCTCCAGGGGTGCCTCCACATTCAGATTTGTCAGGGCAGAGGTGATAGCGTTGGGGAGAACATTGTTAAAGGCACCCTCGATGTCGAGGAATGCCGTGAGTCTATCACATAAATACAATGTTTATTTTTGTTTATCAATTGCTTCTTATTGAATAAACAAGAAATATGTTTAAAATTGTTGCCTAGTACAATAAAAGTTATTCATTCAAGGCCTGATAATAAATATATTCACGCTCTTAATATAAAAATACAATCAGCGGTGTCACAGAAATCTCTTCCAACCAAATTCCAACCCAAAACCAATTCTCGGTGTCACAGAAATCTCTTTCGGTTGGTTTCAAATCTCTCGTGTTTTGTCGGGAGATTTACCTAAATTCACCAACCAAACAATTTCGAAATGCAAAATTAGTTTTGGAAATGTGAACAACATTATTTTTCTGTATAGGTTGCATCAAATTAATTAAATATTTTATTTGTTTTAATATTAAAATTTGTGTTTTAATAAAATCTCTCCTAATGCTGCGTAACAATTAAAACCTGCCAACCACAGCGCCCTCAATTTATGGAGGCGCCATCTGTGTGCCAACATTGGCACCAACAAGGGCTTAGAGTTGTCAAGTTATAGTTTATGATTGGCGCAAAAAAATTTTTTAAATTTTGCATCTTATTTTTGGAGAGTATGACTTAAATTTGACTCATAATTTAAAAATGCATCATAAAACATATAACGCTATCAACAAATTGCACTTAAACATTAAATTAACTCATAACTAGAAGATGGGAATTTTTTTTTGCGAGAAAGGGCAACCCTGTTAACAGATTGGATAAAAATGTCCCATTAGCATGGACACAAACCTTCCAACTCGATTTTCATATAAGAAAACGAAATCTCTTGAAGTTCTGGGACACCGACGGATTTTTCGAGCGTTTTGCAACCCAACCGAGGCCAAAATCTCTGGATTTTTGTAAAACCCCCAAAATATACAATCCCGGAAAGGGTAGGTTTCTGCTTTAAAATATGGATCTGGTTCTTAGTTTTAGAGAAGTTCAAGAGGCTTAGTTTAGTTTTATGCTAAAACTTACCCCGATCATGTAGCCTGCTAACTAAATTGATCATTAAAGCTCCCACATAGAATAACAAAGAAATCATGCAGATATAGGCACTACGTAGGCTTAGGGCGGTCAGTAGAATGCATATAACAGCCAGTAATACGCAGTAAGCATGTCCAGCGATTTGTAGACGATATGAGTGAGGTATGTTATCCTATAAAAATTATCAAAATTAATTTACTAATTGACTTTCGCTTTTATTAAATTACCTTCGATTTCAGTGTCAAGTAGAGCGTCACGGGTAGCATCAAACCAATCACTGTGGGACACACGAATATGCCCAGAAGCAACCACGTGTTGGCAAAGTAGGTCATGGTACGATCGCTTGCATCATAAAATACCGACATCAGCAGGGGGAAGCCCATAGCCAGAATAAAGCCAGCAATGGCCAACAAAAAGAATATTCCAAATTCACCCGCAAATATGCCAACTTTTTGATCTGTGACCTTGGACATGCGCCATATAGACAGACATACCAGTAAAATACTACCCAAAGCAAAGGATATATTGAGCGCAATACCCGTAGATTCGCGATAATAGACAAAGAACAGGCCCAGGAAATCGAAGAACACACAATGACCTTCAGAGTGAGCCTACAGAAAGTGAAAAGAAAAATAAGAAGAACTAAGAACTAAGAAGTACCCACCTTTGTGTCGTACATTTCCTCCGCATTGGCTAAGCTCCGCACTAGCGAAAGCAGATTATCTCCAGTGTTCTGCAGGGAATCGCGCGAAACGGCACTATAGCGATCAAATTTGGTGTGATAGACATAACCATTAGCCACAATAGCCATATCCAGACCTAGTCAAGGAGATTACTTAACTAATAGTCACAGAAGGTTTTTAAGGCCTCACCTGGTACAGGTCCATAATCACGAAAGATTTTAAAGTCAGTTTGTGAGGGTATGAAACCGCCCTGAAATATTTCCTCAGCTATTGTGGTGGCAAACGGATGTTTGGCACTTTTTCTGTAATGCTACAAATTTCGGTAAGATAATTTAAATGCGGACTAGGAAACTTACATGCATTAGCCAAGGATGATTGGGACCGCTTTGAAAGAGTAGCTCACGTCCACCAGCACCGCTGCCTTCTAGATTCACCAATGCTCTGTAATGAGGAAGTAATGTCATCCCATGTTGAGTGAGAAAATCAAGAGGTCACTTACCTGCAATTCGGCGCCCATTTGTGTTGAGTTATAAATCCATGTGCAGCTTGGAGCGGCTGTTCTTCGGCCCCATTGAAAAGAAATACAATGGGATGCAGGAAAGTTTCCTCGGATATGACCAATTGGCGTAATACCTCCAATTTAACCACCACCATGTGAGCATCATCGCCCGCACCTATAGGTGAACTCTAAACCTTTACTCATTCTAAGTATAACATTCACTTACCAATAGCTCCCGGTTTGGTATCGTAGTGGCTGTTCAACAGCAAATATGAGCTGCTATTAGAACTTTTTGTGCTCAACTTGACCAACACATTCTGCACACCTTGGTACATATTTATCCAGCCACTTACGAGATAAGAACCCGATACACGTTGAACATCCACTTCCATTTCGTACAGATCCTCACGCATTACTTTGCGTACTTCTTCGATTTCTCTGAGCAGAAATTGTACCACGGTAACCTCATTGGCCACATCTCCCACCACACGCGGTCCCATGCCATCGATTTCGTACAACAAGCGTTGAGCCCTCTCTGCCACAAATTGTCCTGGTTTCTCAGTTTCCTCCGCAATCTTCACCCCGGTGGGTAAGTAATTGGATAAAGGATATACCACAGCATAGAAGAGGGCCACCCAACTGAGTAGATAAGCAGGTGAATAGTACCAGCTCAGCTGTTTATATTTCGTACTTTTTTCAGTTAGCTCGATTATGGTTTTAACATCTGTCGTGGTTTCAGTGCTTGGCATCAGGTCCTAGGAAACGAGTACATTTACTTAGATTGTTGAAATTTGCACCACCTTTTCCTACATTGTCTTCCTTTGGAGCGCCCATCTTCCTGGTATCGTCCAACCCTCACAGCTCTCGGCCAACGACTGAGCCAACACAGTCAATTGGCCAATTTTAAATAATTTTGGCCCTGGCAGATTTGAAATTTTCGGTTTTATTACATTTTATATCTTTAGTATGCAGCATATAAAGATATTCGATATTTATGGCTATATCGCGTTTTGTTGGGTGTTGTGTTATATATCAGCGAAAGATAAAAAGATTTTTTTTGTTTTGGTTGGAAACAATCACTGAAAACTGCTACAAATAGGGTGCAATTGAAATCATAACGACTGACTGGGACTTTTTGTTATCGATTAATAATAAAATTATGTTGCTCAGTTAATTAATCACCAATATGCTAAACTTGGTGAACAAAGTCATGAATTTGAAGCTAACACGAATGCTGCTGAGCTGCTGCTGCCGGGCTTAGCCAGTACATAAGGATAAGATCAGTGATGGGTAGACATTTAACAGCGTAAATAAGTAAGAGGGAGACTGAGACTAAAAAGGGGAAAGCTTTACCAAAAATTTACTGCTTTATTGAGTGTTGTTTCTGCCGGATGTAGTCAAGGCCATGGGATGTGATGATCCAGAAATAGCGCAACATGTCTTTTTTTTCATAAGAAACACTTGTCCCATACATGTCAAACCTCTATCTCTTACCATCTCTGAGATCTATTTGTTCATACGGACGGACGGACGGACGGACGGACAGACATGGCTATATCGACTCGGCTGTTCGTGCTGCTCAAAAATGTAAATACTTTTTAGGGTCGGAACTCATTCCTTACTTGTTGGTCGGTGGAATGCTACACTAAAAAAAAACCAACTACCAAACCTTGAATCAAGTTCAATCGGTTTCAATAGTCCGGTAAGTACGAAAATACTTGATTCAAGTACAGAAGTCTTATTTCAAGTATGTATTTTTCAATCCCGAAATACTTGTCTTAAGACTGTTTCCGGATATTTTAAGTACATTTCGAACTAGTATAATTTCTTTTAGGTCATACTATTAGTTTGTCATGTTCTTAAGTACAGCCCAATATACTCTCAAAATAAGTGCAAAATGATCTTCATCAAAGTCTAATAAATTCTTAAGTCAGCCCCAAAACATTTTTGAAACAAAATAATTTTTCAAAAAATAAGAACAAAATGTAATTTGGTTTAATGGTATATTTCTTTATTGACACCGTTTGTACTTGATTCAAGAACAAAGTTCTTGGTTTTTTTTCTGAGGTTAGAAATCTAACCTCACTCCATAACCAAAGTTTTAGAACCAGGAGGGAATTTTAAGAACAGATTCAACTTAAAATAATTCGCATTTTCCGTTATCCCAGAATTTTTGTACTTGAACTAAGTACGATCTTTTTCTTAAATTTTTCGGCTAACAGCAAGTACGAAATGTTCTTAATTCATGAACGTTTGTTCTTATTTTAATAATATTAACAGTCTTTTTCTATTCTAGAATGTTTCGTACTTAATTTAAGTACATCCCAAAACAAAACATACTTGAAATACGAGGAAGTGGAAAGTTTACAAAGATACTTTCTTAAGAAAATTTTTCGTCTACCTCAATACACACCGAACAGGATGCTATATCTGGAGACCGGATTATCGCTTCTTCATTTATATACAGCTAACCTGCATTTCGACTACATGCAAAAAGCTTTATCCATGGAGGAAAAAAGGGTACCTAGGATTTTGGCAGAGCACCTTTTAAAAGAGCGACTACAATGTTTTAGAGAGTGGGACAGTCTAGCCACGGATCACGGAGTTCGAATGAATCTTGAAGATAACGCAACATGGAAAACTTGGGCTAGGAATATTACGGTTAAAATGGATGCAGCATACAGGATGAAATTTGTTGAAGAATCCCGGAGAAGCTCAGAGCGTTTGATCTATAGGCAACTGCACTATGACCTGGGAGAGAATAACTATTTCTCCGATGAGTTTCCCATTGAAGGAATAAGAAGTGTTTTCATGGCCAGAGGTGAAATATTAAACTTGAATTTACAAACTGCCCTCTGTGCAACTGGAGGGAGCAAGAAAATGTCATCCATTTCATTGGAGGTTGCCCTATTCTGCGGGAACTTCGGCTCTAAGTTTTCGGAAAATGTACCCTTTTTCCGCACGAAATACTAAATATCCTCAACGGCGCGGACTGGTCAAAGCTACAGAGTTATGTGATTAAAGCCTTAGCATATAGAAACAAAATCATAAAGGGATTATTTTAAAAAGGACATTTAGTTTTTAGTTTTTAGTATTAGTTTTTATAACTTTTTAAATCGCTAGCACTAATTCGCAACCCAAAGCGCGGCTGAACGATCTGGTATCTGGGGAAGACCCGGGAAGCCAGGTGTATTAAGCTACGTGTAGAGGGTGCGAGGCGGTGAGCGACAGACGGTTCTTTTAACCAAGTCGCCGAGTAACTAAACTTTTTATTTTTAATTTTTTTTTGTATACCATTCCTTAGATTTATATAAATTTAAGTTATTCTATTTACAAAAAAAAAAAAGAAGGAATAAAAAACCAACTACTACTACTTGAAATATTAAATACAAAACGGTATGAATTCTATCCCGATCGATCTCGAACTCTGCCAGTCGATTTTTTTTTGAGTGTAGATGAATATTGGCTCGCTTAATGGCTGCGCCTGCGACTGAAGTGGCTTTAGCACTCAAGTGAAACCTAAAAGCCACTGCCTTTTTCATTCCCACTGTTATAATTTTGATCGTTTCTTGGACTTTTGGTTTCTCTTTTTTATATAGTAATCTCAAAACGAGAGTGAGGCCAAAAATGAAAAGTAAAGAAGTTTATTACTTAATATTTACATTTATAATTTTGTTTTTAAATAAATAATTAAAGCTTAAATTAGGGGACTGTCTGTGCTGCCTAAAAGCAAAAAGAAAGTATTTCCTTAAACATATTCTTGGATTGAAGTTCTCCCTATTCTCTCTAATAAATATAACGCTCATAACTACTCGGCCATTCCATGGAGTAAGCAAAATCGGGTAGACTTGCCAAAAACTGTAAACTCAAGTCATCTCGTTTATCATTTGGACTAAAATGATATCCAGACACTCCCAGCTCAAAAACTGGTTCCTCAAAATTGCCATCGTTTTTCTGAAAATTTCATAAATTGTAAAATTAATCAACTTCACATTAAGAAAACTTACCAAGAACTCCAGAAAGAACTCCACAGGTGATCTATCACTGCCATAGGTTATTAATATTTGCAAAGGCGTCTTATAAGTAACTGGATTATCCAACATGGCCTGTAGAAAGGACCATCTCAAAACTCTCACACCATCTCTGGGCTTAATGAATAATCCCATATTTGGAGGTCCACTCAGTTTGAATTCATAACGCACTTGATGGACATTTTCCAGAATTGTCTTATTCAAAAACTCCAAGACAGTGGGATAGGTAATTCCACCAATTTCTGACGAGGCAACCACCGACCCTCTTTACGCACCGAACACCAACGAAAGCAGGGAATGCCACACATTAACTCATTCCCGCAAATATCTCCCACACGTTTGAGATCAGTTAGGTTCATGGTTTGCTTAAGAGGCTCTTCCTTATGTCTGTCCAGTAGATGAAGATAGTAACCAGAATCCTCTAGACTCAAAGAGCCGTCATACTCGAAGAATTTGCGATGCACTTGCTAGGAATAAATGTTTTAAAAGGTTTTACATTGTGAAGTGGAACACCTACCATTGAATCAACACGCATCACATTTGTCTTGGGACGATATGGAAAGCCCACATCCGAGACAGAAATCATGCAGAAGATGAACATTGTTAGCACTAAGCCTCCAATAATGCAGTTGGGACGTCGAAACACATTGATGAGAGGTGCCTGCGAAAAACTCATTTAAATATAGGTAATTCTTGCCTTAGACAATCCATTTGTTTACCACAAAACCCAATGCAATTATTGTACCCATGGCACACAACAGAGAAATCAGCATATCCGGATTTATACCTACACCATTACGACCAGTCATGGGTGTAACTATTGTTACCAATGTGTAAAACACATAGCTGGTGTACAGGAAGGGCATTATCTGACAAATAGCCAGAGTCAGAGACCAAAAGTAACCTAAAATAGTTGTGAAGAAAAATATTTAATTTATGTTTCGAACCTTGGGTGCTGGCTAAAACAGAGATTTGATATCGTTTTTTGTATAGATAGGTCACCGTTTTGGAAATGACCGAACCAAATTGGCTCAGAGCGGTTTTGTACTGTTTGCACCTTGGTTTCTACTTCATTTCCGAAAACTTACCCCGATCATGTAGTCTGCTAACCAAATTGATCATCAAAGCACCCACATAGAACAGCAAAGAAATCATGCAGATATAGGCACTACGTAGACTTAAGGCGGTCAGTAGAATGCATATAACAGCCAGTAATACGCAGTAAGCATGTCCAGCGATTTGTAGACGGTACGAATGAGGTATGTAATCCTACAATTTTAAGAATAAAATTTATGTTACTTAATTTAGTTAGTATATATATAGTATAAAACCAAAGTGATTGTTTTAGTGACCTTTTTGATTGAAAATCGTATAACTTTTTTAGGCAGGCTCTAGGTCATTAAGTTATAGATATTGTCCACAACTTTTCTAAAACAAGACACGCACAACACTACAAAGGAGGCTGGTTGACAGTATAACGCTATTTCATGAATACCAATTCAATCATCAGCTGTCTGCGCCTGTCCTTAGGCTCACCGCACACAGACAGCGGAGCGGAGAGTAGCATATCAGCTTTGGAAAATCAAACGCACTGAGCACATAGAGAGCCCGCACACAACAGCTTACAGCTGAGCGGAAATTTGTATGTAAAATCTAGTTTCCGAAGCTCCGCTAGCTCTGCTGCTCAGCTCCGCGTTCTGTGCGAGGGGCCTAAGTGTGTTGGTTTCCCTGACAGAATTGCTATGAATGCTTGGGAATCCTAAAAGGCAAGTTCATAGAAAAAACCGACATCAGCAGCAAATGCCAAAAACACTTAGGCTTTGAGTGTTGTGTGGATCCCGAAATCGGCCCTTCTGATGTTAGTGGGGAAATTCTTTCCCGCATTTAACTAACCCCGCATTGTTTTTTTAATGAAACTATTTTAGGTTTAGTTTCTAACAACTGCGTCGTGCCCACGCATTTTATCACAAAGTGATTGTTTTAGTGACCTTTTTGATTGAAAATCGTAGAACTTTTTTAGGCAGGATCTAGGTCATGTGCGTGTCTTGTTTTAGAAAAGTTGTTTACAATATACATAACTTAATGACCTAGAGCCTGCCTAAAAAAGTTCTACGATATAGTATAAAACTTTTTATAAACTAAATGAAATAAAAAAAATAATTATAATTAACTTAAAAAATTTTGATTTTGTTAAAACTACGATTTCAGTAAGTTAGAGTGTCATGGGTAATACCAAACCAATTACTGTGGACAAATGAATATGCCCAGAACCAACCACGTGTTGGCAAAGTAAGTCATAGTACGATCGCTTGCGTCATAGAATACAGACATCAGCAGGGGGAAGCCCATAGCCAGAATAAAGCCAGCAATGGTCAACAGGAAGAATATTCCAAATTCACCCGCAAATATGCCAACTTTTTGATCTGTCACCTTGGACATGCGCCAAAGAGACAGACATACCAGCAAAATACTACCCAAAGCAAAGGATATATTGAGCGCTATACCCGTAGATTCGCGATAATACACAAAGAACAGGCCCAGGAAATCAAAGAACACACAATGACCTTCAGAGTGGGCCTACAGAAAGTAAAATGAATAATAGGAAGAATCTAGAACTAAGAAGTACCCACCTTTGTGTCGTACATTTCCTCCGCATTGGCTAAGCTCCGCACTAGCGAAAGTAGATTATCTCCAGTGTTCTGCAGGGAATCGCGTGAAACGGCACTATAGCGATCAAATTTGGTATGATAGACATAACCATTAGAGACAATAGCCATATCCAGACCTAGACAAGGAGATTACTTAACTAATAGTCACAGAAGGTATTTAAGGGCTCACCTGGTACAGGTCCATAATCACGAAAAATTATAAAGTCTGTTTGTGAGGGTATAAAACCGCCCTGAAATATTTCCTCAGCTATTGTGGTGGCAAAAGGATGTTTGGCACTTTTTCTGTAATGCTACAAATTTTGGTTAAATAAAATATATTCGGACTAGGAAACTTACATGCATTAGCCAAGGATGATTGGGACCGCCTTGAAAGAGTAGCTCACGACCACCAGCGCCGCTGCCTTCTAGATTCACCAAAGCTCTGTGGTGAGGAAGTAATGTCATCCCATGTAAAGTTGCTCTAATTAGAAAATCGCCTACCTGCAATTCGGGGACCATTTGTGTTGAGTTATAAATCCATGTGCAGCTTGAAGGGCCTGTTCTTCGACTCCATTGAAAAGAAATACAATGGGATGCAGAAAAGTTTCCTCGGATATGACCATTTGGCGTAATACCTCCAACATAACCACCACCATGTGAGCATCATCGCCCGCACCTATGGGTAAACTCTAAACCTTCACACATTCTAAGTATAAGATTCACTTACCAGTAGCTCCCGGTTTGGTATCGTAGTGGCTGTTCAACAGCAAATATGAGCTGCTATTAGAGCTTTTTGTACTCAACTTGACCAACACATTTTGCACACCTTGGTACATATTTATCCAACCACTTACGAGATAAGAACCCGATACACGTTGAATATCCACTTCCATTTCGTACAGATCCTCACGCATTACTTTGCGTACTTCTTCGATTTGTCTGAGCAGAAATTGTACCATGGTAACCTCATTGGCCACATCTCCCACCACACGCGGTCCCATGCCATCGATTTCGTACAACAAGCGTTGAGCCCTCTCTGCCACAAATTGTCCTGGTTTCTCAGTTTCCTCTGCAATCTTCACTCCAGTGGGTAAGTAATTGGATAGCGGATATACCACAGCAAAGAAGAGGGCCACCCAACATAGTAGATAAGCAGGAGCATAGTACCAGCTTAGCTGTTTATATTTTGTGTTTTTTTCAGTTAGCTGAATTATGGTGTTTACTTCGGTCTTGGCTTCAGTGCTTAGCATCAGCTCCTAGGGAACAATTACAGTTATTTAGATTGTTAAAAATTCCACTACCTTTTCCTACATTGTTGTCCTTTTGATCGCCCATCTTCCTAGTATTGTCCAACGCCCACAGCTCTCGTCCAACGACTGAGCCAACACAGTCAATTGGCCGATTTTTAATAATTTTGGCCCTGAAAGACTGGGAACTTCGGTTTAATTACATTTTATGTCTTTAGTATGCAGCGTATAAAGATATTTAATATTTATGACAATATCTCGATTTTTTTGGTGTTGGTATTTTTGGTTAAAAACAATCACTAGAGACCGCTACAAATAGGTCGCAATTGAAATCGTAACGACTGACTGGGACTTTCTGAATTCGATTAATAAATGAATTATGTTGCTCTGTAAATTTATCATCAAAATGCTAAACTGTGTGAACAAAATCATGAACTGAAGCCAACACGAATGCTGCTGAGCTGCTGCTGCCGTGCTTAGGCAGTACATAAGGGAAAGATCAGTGATCGGTAGACATTTATCAAAGTATGTGAGTTAGAGGGAGACTAAGACATTAAAAAAGGGAACGTTTTAACAAAAACTCATTTCCGACTATTCCAATTTCGATCGTTTCGCATGGTCTTGTGGTTTCTCTCTTGTGTATCTAGTGTCATTCTCGCTTGGTGGTTTGGAGCTACCATAGCAACGATCGGTCGAAATAATAGTTCTAGTGAGAAAAACTTTTTTGTTTTCAACGGTAGCGTCTTTATACTTTCCTATTATGAATATTATCTGTTTCAACACAATTTCGGAGAGTTTGATCAAAATCAAATGAATATTTCGAACAGCTGCCATATAAAAATGGCAGGCTTATTGCGTGCTCCAAGGGTATATAAACTTCGGTCGACCCGAAGTTAGCTTTCCTCTATTTATACTCTGTTCCGAAGCTACATAGAGTAGAGCCGAGTCGATATAGCCATGTCCGCTGTCCGTCTGTCTGTCCGTATGTCCGTCTGTCCGTCCGTCCGTCCGTCCGTCCGTCCGTCTGTCCGTCCGTCCGTATGAACAAACAGATCTCAGAGATGGTAAGAGATAGAGGTTTGGTATGTATGGGACAAATGTTTCTTATACTTGCAGGCAGATCTAGTTTATTTTCAATTTTTGCCACGCCCCATCCCGCCCCCGCAATTTGGAAAAACGTCATATCTCCCACAGTTTTGTAGATAGATGATTTGTACCACCTAGAGATAGTTAGTCATTAGTAATATGTATCTATTTGCTGAAGGAATGATAAAGATCGGATGAGCGGTTCTCAAGTTATGAGCAAATAAGTGAATCACCTTACCCCCCCCCGCCCCCCCCCCCCCATCCACCCACCATTTCACAACCACAATCTTAGAGAGAGAGAGAGGAGAGAGAGAGAGAGAGAGAGGGAGAGAGAGAGAGAGAGAGAGGGAGAGGGAGAGAGAGAAACGCACAGATAGGAGACGCCAGCTGAGCGCAGCATTCAGGCAGTCAGGTACAGAGTATATTATAGTCGGGGTTGACCGACTTTCTCAATTGTTTTTATACCCGTTACTCGTAGAGTAAAAAGGGTATACTAAAGTCGTGCAAATGTATGTAACAGGCAGAAGGAATCATTTCCGACCATAAAGTATATATATTGATCAGCATCAACAGCCGAGTCGATTTAGCTTGTCCCGTCTGTCCGTCCGTCCGTCCGTCTGTCTGTATGAACACACAGATCTCAGAGATGGTAAGAGATAGCGGTTTGACATGTATGGGGCAAATGCTTCTTTTATCTGCACGCAGATCAAGTTTGTTTTCAATTTTGGCCACGCCCCCCCCCCCCCCGCAATTTTGGAAAAAACGTACATATCTCCTACAGTTTTAAAGATAGACAATTTGTACCTTCTAGAGATAGTTAGTAATTAGCAAAATGAAATAATAAAGATCGGATGAACGGTTCTCAAGTTATGAGCAAAAAAGTGAACCACGCCCCCGCTAACACCCTACCACCCACCATAAAAAATATTGCATAACTTTTGAGATGGTCACACTAAGGAACGCAGTGAACACTGTTAAACATGTTATTTCATGAGTAAGAGTATATCGAAGTCGGTAAGAGCCGACTTTAAATTACGGTCTCGTTTATTTGACATTTAAGGCGATAGTTTATAGTTGTATAGGTAATATGTACATGGAATCGCTTCTTATTAATCTTCCAATCGGTACATATTTGGGTACATTTTAGTTTAATAATAACAACTTTATTCAACATATTCTTCATACATATAATTCTTGGATTTTCTTAAGCTCTATTAACACGACCTGATCACTCAGATGTGTTTTCGTCAGACCTAAACTCATCTGAGCTCTTACTAATGCCTGAGAAGCTAGGATGAGCCAGTTACAGAACCATTGGTTCATCGGAATCATCTGGTTCTTACATAAAAGAAGAAGACATGAAAAATATAAAGCGAAATGAATAAAGAAGCTTTACAAATTATAGTTGCCGTCTTATCAAGTAAAGTGCAAGAAAGAAAAACTATGGAAGCGAAAAAGAATGTACATAGAAACAAAAGAAAGTATAAAAAGCGTGCAATGTGGAGCTGAGACTGGCGATCTGCTTTCTGATGTTTCTTAAGTTGCAATTTATTTGTTTAATTTTAATAAGAATTAATTTGACATACAAAAAAATCTTGCCAAAATTCGATAACAAATGTATATCGTCAGACAAAAATGGCAACGCCAGCACACTGCAATTAGGTCACTCTGTAGTTCGATAGATGCCACTCAGCTGAGTTAAGCACTGAAGCCTGACAGCAACTCAGACGAAAACTCAGCTGAGTGATCAGATAGTGTAAATAGAGCTTAAAATACTGAATTTCTTAAGCAACTTAAATCTAAAATTAGGGGACTGTCTGTGCTGCTTAAAAGCAAACTAAAAGTATTTTCTAAAGCATTTTTTTGGATTGAAGTTATATTTTTCAATAAATATAACGCTCATAGCTACTCGGCCATTCCATGGAGTAGGCAAAATCCGGTAGACTTGCCAAAAACTCTAAACTCAAGTCATCTCGTTTATCATTTGGACTGAAATGATGTCCAGACACTCCCAGCTCAAAAACAGGTTCCTCAAAATTGCCATCGTTTTTCTGAAAATTTTATAAATTGTAAAATTAATCAACTTCACATTAATAACACTTACCAAGAACTCCAGATAGAACTCCACAGGTGATCTATCACTACCATGGGTCATTAATATTTGCAAAGGTGGCTTATAGGTAACTGGATTATCCAACATGGCCTGTAGAAAGGACCATCTCAAAACTCTCACACCATCTCTGGGCTTAATGAATAATCCCATATTTGGAGGTCCACTCAGTCTAAATTCATAACGCACTTGATGGACATTATCCAGAATTGTCTTATTCAAAAACTCCAGGACAGTGGGATAGGGTAATTCCACCAATTTCTGACGAGGCAACCAGCGACCCTCTTTACGCACCGAACACCAACGAAAGCAGGGAATGCCACACATTAACTCGTTTCCGCAAATATCTCCCACACGTTTGAGATCGGTTAGGTTCATGGTTTGCTTAAGAGGCTCTTCCTTATGTCTGTCCAGTAGATGAAGATAGTAACCAGAATCCTCTAGACTCAAAGAGCCGTCATACTCGAAGAATTTGCGATGCACTTGCTAGGAATAAATGTTTTAAAAGGCTTCCCATTGTGAAGTGGAACACTTACCATTGAATCAACACGCATCACATTTGTCTTGGGACGATATGGAAAGCCCACATCCGAGACAGAAATCATGCAGAAGATGAACATTGTTAGCACTAAGCCTCCAATAATGCAGTTGGGACGTCGGAACACATTGATGAGAGGTGCCTGCGATAAACTCATTTAAGTATAGGTAATTCTTGCCTTAGACAATCCATTTGTTTACCACAAAACCCAAAGCAATGATTGTTCCCATGGCACACAACAGAGAAATCAGCATATCCGGATTAATACCTACACCATTACGACCAGTCATGGGTGTAACTATTGTTACCAAAGTGGAAAATACATAGCTGGTGTACAGGAAGGGCATTATCTGACAAATAGCCAGAGTCAGAGACCAAAAGTAACCTAAAAGAGTTGCGAAGAAAAATATTTAATTTATGCTTCGAACCTTGGGTGCTGGTTAAAACAGAGATTTGATGTTTTTTGAATAGATAGGTCACCGGTTTAAAATGACCGAACCAAATTGGCTCTGATGGGCATGGGGTCGATCCTTAATCAGTTTCCTACCTTCATTTCTACATAAATACTAAAACTTACCCCGATCATGTAGTCTGCTAACCAAATTGATCATCAAAGCTCCCACATAGAATAACAAAGAAATCATGCAGAGATAGGTACTACGTAGACTTAAGGCGGTCAGTAGAATGCATATAACAGCCAGTAATACGCAGTAAGCATGTCCAGCGATTTGTAGACGATATGAGTGAGGTATGCGGTCCTACAAAAATTTATGATAATAACCTTAAAAATGTATTTTGACTCTTTTAAACTCACTTTCGATTTCAGTGTCAAGTAGAGTGTCATGGGTAACACCAAACCAATTACTGTGGGACAAATGAATATGCCCAGCAGCAACCACGTGTTGGCAAAGTAGGTCATGGTACGATCGCTTACATCGTAGAATACAGACATCAGCAAGGGAAAGCCCAGAGCCAGAAGAAAGCCAGCAATGGTCAACAGAAAGAATATTCCAAATTCACCCGCAAATATGCCAACTTTTTGACCTGTTACCCTGGACATGCGCCACATAGACAGACATACCAGTAAAATACTACCCAAAGCAAAGGAAATATTGAGCGCAATACCCGTAGATTCGCGATAATACACAAAGAACAGGCCCAGGAAATCGAAGAACACACAATGACCTTCAGAGTGAGCCTGAAGAAAGTAAAAATAGTATAAAACATTTACATTTTTGCTGAGAAGTACCCACCTGTGTGTCATACATTTCCTCCGCATTGGCTAAGCTGCGCACCTGCGAAAGAAGATTATCTCCAGTGTTCTGCAGGGAATCGCGCGATACGGCACTATAGCGATCAAATTTGGTGTGATAGATATAACCATTGGACAAAATACCGATATCCAGACCTAGTCAAGGAGATTACTTAACTAATTGTCACAGTAAGTATTTAAGGGCTCACCTGGTACAGGTCCATAAGCACTAAACACTTTAAAGTCTGATTGTGAGGGTATGAGACCGCCCTGATATATTTCCTCAGCTATTGTGGTGGCAAACGGATGT
This sequence comes from Lordiphosa stackelbergi, assembly GCA_018904235.1. Taxonomy (NCBI): domain Eukaryota; kingdom Metazoa; phylum Arthropoda; class Insecta; order Diptera; family Drosophilidae; genus Lordiphosa; species Lordiphosa stackelbergi. The sequence continues at coordinate 15,825 of JAEIFU010003064.1, forward strand.
TTGGAACTTTTTCTGTAATGCTACATATTTTGGAGGATTGTAACGGAAAAGATTGATAAGATAAAATTAATGGGGACTACACTCATAAAAAATGAGAACGAATTATTTGAGTACGAGCGCTCTTGTAAAGAAAATTTATTCGCTCTTGAATTTTCAAGTATTTCGCTCTTGGTATCGAGATAAAATCATTCTTAATGTGGTTCTATAGGCTAGGGCAAGGTATACTACACAAGGTAGGCCTACTCATTCTCTCGCTCTCTTGACAACTTGTTAAATTTCAGTCAGTAAGCAACTGTTGTAAGCGAAGCATCTCCGCGGACGAATTTTTTGTGTTTTACTTAGTAGCTTAGTAGGCTTTGTATTGAAATATATTACTCTCTCGCTCTCTTTGACACAAATAAAAGGAGTTGTGGCAAGGTGAATTTACTATAAGGTGACGTATTCCGGTATGGTGAGGGGTCTTAATTATTTTCAACTCGCTCTCTCGGCTCTCTAAAACATATGACAGTTGCTCTGAGAGGCAAATGCTAGGCACACTTCGTTTGTTATTGTTTGAGCTAACAGACAGCTGAAAGATTTTGGCTAAGAAATAAAATGAAATAATTCAAAACAAATTATAATATTTTAACGTATAATAAAATAAAGTTATACAATACATGAATCAAAGTACTATATTAATATTTTTAACAATTTTTTCTGTCTAATCAGCCTTTGCTTTTGTTTTTGCAGTTTTAGTTTTTTATTTAAATTTTTCAGACGTAATTTTATTCGCATTTAAAAAAAAAATACTTTCGTTTTTGGATCTAGTTCAATGTTATCAGCACTTCTTATCATTTGGGCCAGCAAAAATGGTTTTGAGCATATATTGTTGCCATTGAACTTGCTAAATACTGATTCAAGCCTTTTTATTTTGGCCACGAATTCCGTGGATGACTTCTTCAGCCCTCCTGCTGATACCATATCAACATAAGTGAATGTGGCATTTTCTTTGTCGGCGCAGTCCAAAGACAATCTTCTAATTAGATAGCCTGAGATGTACTCTAGAGTCATCCGTCAGTTCGCTATCTATTTCGGCTTCTTCTTCTCCAGCCTGCTCTGCTATGGCTGAGTTAGCAGCAACACTTGCAGAGCTGGTAATTGAGGAAAAAAAAGAAAGTTCAGTTTCAGTCTTCGTCACGAACTCAAACCGTCTTCGTCAGGGAGTCGAACCTTCTGAACTCTGTCTCACTCCAACCCATCAGCCATCAATTGGCGCAAACAAAATAAAACCGCGATAGAGCAAGACAGGGCGAGAGTCGAACCTGAGCGCAACAGCAGCGCAGCTGGCAGCGAAGAGTCACCGAGCAAACCTCTTATCTAGATTTCTCTCATCTGTGTTCATACTGTCAAAATTAATAAATAAAATTCAAAAGGCCCCTCGACAGAGAGCACCTGTGGTGAGTACGTCACCTTATAGTAAATTCACCTTGCGGCCGGGGGGGAAGGACCAAGCTTTGGGAATAAAGTATAAATATGGTTTCACCGCGACTTGTAGCTAATGAAGAATAGTCGAGTCGGTTAAACCGCCCGTTCAACTGTGTATGTTTCAGAGTTCAAGGTACCGAGCTTAAGTCCCAGTACAAGGAGTAAAAAAAAATTTTTCGGTTATGTAACTAACTCAAAATCAATCACATCTTAAACACATCTCATGGATCTAGTACTGAAACTCTTGGATCAAGAATGTCGGGATAAAAAATTCACACTTGGATCAAGAATTTTGCTCATGGACCAAGAATAATTGCTGGATTCCTGGAAGAATAATAATTGAACCGTTCTTTTGAGAACGAAAGCTTCAGGAGTGAAATTCTTTATCTTTCTCTGAGTGTAAAAAGCTTACATGCATTAGCCAAGGATGATTGGGGCCGCCTTGAAAGAGTAGTTCACGACCACCAGCGCCTCCACCTTCTAGATTCACCAATGCCCTGTGGGGAGAAAGTATAGGAATTCAATGTTGAGTTGAGTAAAGCAAGCGATCACATACCTGCAATTCGGGGACCATTTGTGTTGAGTTATAAATCCATGTGCAGCTTGAAGGGGCTGTTCTTCGGCTCCATTGAAAAGAAATACAATGGGATGCAGAAAAGTTTCCTCGGATATGACCATTTGGCGTAATACCTCCAACATAACCACCACCATGTGAGCATCATCGCCCGCACCTATAGGTGAACTCTAAACCTTTACTCATTCTAAGTATAACATTCACTTACCTGTAGCTCCCGGTTTGGTATCGTAGTGGCTGTTCAACAGCAAATATGAGCTGCTATTAGAACTTTTTGTGCTCAACTTGACCAACACATTCTGTACACCTTGGTACATATTTATCCAGCCACTTATGAGAAAAGAACCCGATACACGTTGAACATCCACTTCCATTTCGTACAGATCCTCACGCATTACTTTGCGTACTTCTTCGATTTCTCTGAGCAGAAATTGTACCACGGTAACCTCATTGGCCACATCTCCCACCACACGCGGTCCCATGCCATCGATTTCGTACAACAAGCGTTGAGCCCTCTCTGCCACAAATTGTCCTGGTTTCTCAGTTTCCTCCGCAATCTTCACTCCGGTGGGTAAGTAATTGGATAAAGGATATACCACAGCAAAGAAGAGGACCACCCAACAGAGTAGAAAAGCGGGAGCATAGTACCAGCTCAGCTGTTTATATTTTGTATTTTTTTCAGTTAGCTGAATTATGGTGTTTACTTCGGTCTTGGCTTCAGTTTTAAGCATCTGGTCCTAGGAAACGAGTACAGTTATTTAGATTGTTACAAATTGCACTACCTTTTCCTACATTGTTGTTCTTTTGATCGCCCATCTTCCTGGTATTGTCCAACGCCCACAGCTCTCGGCCAACGACTGAGCCAACACAGTCAATTGGCTAATTTTAAATAATTTTGGCCTAGGCAGATTTGAAATTTTTGGTTTTATTATATTTTATATCTTTAGTGTGCAGCATATAAAGATATTCGATTTTTATGGCTATATCGCGTTTTTTTGGGTGTAGGGTCTTATATCAGCGAATGATAAAAATAATATTTTTTTTTGTTTTTGGTTGGAAACAATCACTGGGTACTGCTACAAATAGCGTGCAATAGAAATCATAACGACTGTCTGGAACGTTTTGTTATCGATTAATAATAAAATTATGTTGCTCTGCTAAACAGTGTGAAAAAAGTCATGAATTGAAGCTAACACGAATGCTGCTGAGCTGCTGCTGCCGCGGCGGGCCGCTCCCTAGGCCAAAAAAAAAAATCAAGTCAACATTTGGGCACAGTGGTCGCGCCTCCCAGGGCCAAAAATAAAAAAATCAAGTTAAGGCTTCAAATGTGTCAACACTAACAATATCTCTGCAAGCCCTAGCTATTAAACAGCATTCTTGTTTTTTTTTCGCTAACCGTCCTGTCAAAGAATAGCATCTAAAGAGAGATCCTGAAATTATTTGTTCTTGACAGCGTGAACAACTTGCAAGTTATGTTCGAAAATAAAATAAAAAATACGCGTTTAAAACGGAATGCTCTTCCAATGGAAGCAATTAATATTGTAAAGAAAGGTATTAACTATGTTTTGTGACAATTTGCGGGTAGTTAACTTTTGTTAATGTTAAAAAATGAATGTAACATAGATACCTGTATAATTATAAATTGTGGAAAACAATAATTTCATTTAAGCTTTTAGTTGTGAAGATAATCGAAGCTAACGATGAAATTTATGTTAAAATAATCGTCAATATTTACAGATTATAATGGTTTTAAATTTCAGTTGCGGAAACTTGCAGATTGCTGTGTTATCTGTATCAAAGCGGCTTCGCTTTTTTTGGTTCTTTTTTTTTGTATGTAACTGTGCTCATTTGTACCGTTTGTAGGGATTATCGTCTGTGTGTTTTTGGGCCATTTATTGTGATTGTCTTCTTGGTTCCTTTTGTGAATATTTAAATGTTTTGTTGCAATTTAGTTGATATTTTAATGTTATTTTAACATTTTTCATTACTTTAATTTCTGCTTAAGGGGGTTTCTTGTGAATGTGAATTTAGGCGCATGTATTTATTTGATAATTGAGAGAAGATTAAAAAAATATGTGATATTTTGAAATTGAAGATCGAGAGCGAAGGCAATGCAGTTAGAACTGAAAATTTAAAACAAATAGAAGAACGCGTTCATTATTTCTGCAAGAGTATTTAACAAATTGGCGTGAATGCAATCGAAAAAGAACTACTGTTTGGGAAAAGCATTCTGATTGGCTAGCGAAAAATGTTGCGGTTTTATTGAATTGTAATGAACAAATACCTATAAATGTTAAAGGTCGTGGTGGTCCCGGGGCAAGATTTTCCGAATGTGTTCAAGACGAAGAAAGTGAAGACGGATAGCTGAGAAAATCTATGACGAAATCGATGAGCCAGCAACTGATTATTTGCGTGAAAAATTTGTTTGTTTATGTTGGGATGGTTTTTTGTGCTTTGCAGGGACTTAAACCCACCCCCCCTGTGTGTTTATTACTTGTTATTATATTATAGAATTAGGAAAAAAGATCCACTATGATATCTCCACTGAAAGTATTTTTGGCCGCTCGCTCCATACAAGCCCGACCACTGTGCGCGGTTAGTCAGTGCATAAGCCCGGCAGGGAAAGTGTCTAGTTTACAACCAGAAATTTATCGGTCGCTAAAAAACAACTGGTTGCACTTCCTATCCAAATACGTGTATTGAAGTCGTCCATTTTACACAGGCATGTCATAGGCAGATGACAATTTTCCCCGGCACCAGCCATTTGCAACCAGTTTTATGCCAGATTGGAGGGAGAGAATTGTCCCATTTAGCAGCCATTTTCAACCAGATAAATACCAGTTGACACTTGTGTGTTCCTTATGACAGTCTGCTTATAACGCTGCGCAGTATAATGGTAGTATATCGACATCTGGCGGTCAACTCACTCATTACCAATTCGTTTGCAACCAGCTCAATTAAAATTAATTTACAATTACCTCAAATAAGTGTTTTAAACGAGCATTTCTTCCGAAGCTAATGTTTATTGTTGCCCAACTGACCCGAATTTAGCAATTTTGCTACCAGTTAAATTCTACATGTATTCCAACTAGGTGTATGACAGTATTTTTTTGTTACTAGTTCACAATTTTACTGCAGGGAGGGTATGATAAGAGTAAATGAGTAAGAGGGAGACTGAGACTAAAAAGGGAAAGCTTTACCAAAAATTGGCTGCTTTATTGTATGCTGTTTCTGCCAGATAGAGTCAAGCCATGGAATAAGATAATCCATAAATCGCGCAACTTAGAGGTTAAGCGCAGCGAAAAAATGTTCAGGCTTGTTCACAATTTCAATTTCACGGTAAGTTTTCTAAAGTGGAATTGATTGATGTTCTCGCAACACAAAAACAAACAAGTTTTTCGTTTTAAAAAATATGACTTGTTGGTCGGTGGAATGAAAAGTAACTGCCAAATTGCACACTCGTACAGTTGCTAGCTGTATATAAAATGGGATGATCCTAATTCTGTGATCCATTTAGAAATTGTTAGTGAAATGTGACTTGCATTTAAGTCTTTTATTTGACAATTTTATGGTGTCTAGAATTTAGCACTGCAGCAAATTAATTTAAAAGCGAAGAGAGAAACCTAAAAGCCAGCCTCTATCGTTTTCGACTGTTCCAATTTTGAACGTTTCTCTTGGACTTGTGGTTTCTCTCTTGTGTCTAGTAAGCGATTGTCAACGAAAGCGAGGCCAAAAAAATGAATATGTATGTTTTTACAACATATATTTATTATTCTTGGATTTCCTTATAAATACTGAAGTTCTTAAGCAAGTTAAGTCTTAAATAAGGGGACTGTCTGTGCTGCTTAAAAGCAAAAAGAAAGTATTTCCTAAAACATTTTCTTGAATTGAAGTTATTTTCATTAATAAATATAACGCTCATAACTACTCGGCCATTCCATGGAGTAAGCAAAATCTGGTAGACTTGCCAGAAACTCTAAACTCAAGTCATCTCGCTTATCATTTGGACTGAAATGATGTCCAGACACTCCCAGCTCAAAAACTGGTTCCTCAAAATTGCCATCGTTTTTCTGGAAATTTCATAAATTGTAAAATTAATCAACATCACATTTATAAAACTTACCAAAAACTCGATGAAGAATTCCACAGGTGATCTATCACTACCATGGGTCATTAATATTTGAAAAGGTGGCTTATAGGTAACTGGATTATCCAACATGGCCTGTAGAAAGGACCATCTCAAAACTCTCACACCATCTCTGGGCTTAATGAATAATCCCATATTTGGAGGTCCACTCAGTTTGAATTCATAACGCACTTGATGGACATTTTCCAGAATTGTCTTATTCAAAAACTCCAAGACAGTGGGATAGGGTAATTCCACCAATTTCTGACGAGGCAACCAGCGACCCTCTTTACGCACCGAACACCAGCGAAAGCAGGGAATGCCACACATCAACTCATTCCCGCAAATATCTCCCACACGTTTGAGATCAGTTAGGTTCATGGTTTGCTTAAGAGGCTCTTCCTTATGTCTGTCCAGTAGATGAAGATAGTAACCAGAATCCTCTAGACTCAAAGAGCCGTCATACTCGAAGAATTTGCGATGCACTTGCTAGGAATAAATGTTTTAAAAGGTTTCCCATTGTGAAGTGGAACACTTACCATTGAATCAACACGCATCACATTTGTCTTGGGACGATATGGGAAGCCCACATCCGAGACAGAAATCATGCAGAAGATGAACATTGTTAGCACCAAGCCTCCAATAATGCAGTTGGGACGTCGGAACACATTGATGAGAGGAGCCTGTAGTAAACTCATTTAAGTATAGGTAATTCTTGCCTTAAATAATCCACTTGTTTACCAAAAATCCCAATGCAATTATTGTGCCTATGGCACACAACAGAGCAATCAGCATATCCGGATTTACACCTACACCATTACGACCAGCTACGGGTATAACTATTGTTACCAACATGAGAAACACATAGCTGGTGTACAGGAATGGCATTACCTGACAAATAGCCAGAGTCAGAGACCAAAAGTAACCTAAAATAGTTGCGAAGAAAAATATTTAATTTATGTTTCGAACCTTGGGTGCTGGCTAAAACAGAGATTTGATGTCGTTTTTTGTATAGATAGGTCACCGGTTTAAAATGACCGAACCAAATTGGCTCAGAGCGGTTTTGTACTGTTTGAACCTTGGTTTCTACTTGAATTCCGAAAACTTACCCCGATCATGTAGCCTGCTAACCAAATTGACCATCAAAGCTCCCACATAGAATAACAAAGAAATCATGCAGATATAGGCACTACGTAGGCTTAAGGCGGTCAGTAGAATGCATATAACAGCCAGTAATACGCAGTAAGCATGTCCAGCGATTTGTAGACGATATGAGTGAGGTATGCTATCCTATAAAAATTATCAAAATTAATTTACTAATTGACTTTCGCTTTTATTAACTTACCTTCGATTTCAGTGTCAAGTAGAGCGTCATGGGTAACACCAAACCAATCACTGTGGGACAAATGAATATGCCCAGAACCAACCACGTGTTGGTAAAGTAAGTCATAGTACGATCGCTTGCATCGTAGAATACCGACATCAACAAGGGGAAGCCCATAGCCAGAATAAAGCCAGCAATGGCCAACAGAAAGAATATTCCAAATTCACCCGCAAATATGCCAACTTTTTGACCTGTTACCCTGGACATGCGCCACATAGACAGACATACCAGTAAAATACTACCCAAAGCAAAGGAAATATTGAGCGCAATACCCGTAGATTCGCGATAATAGACAAAGAACAGGCCCAGGAAATCAAAGAACACACAATGACCTTCAGAGTGGGCCTACAGAAAGTAAAAAGAGTAATACAACATTTACATTTTTGATGTGAAACATCTTTAATTTCGGTACGGAAGATTTATTAGATAAATTGACCCACGTGACGCTGACGTCATTTGTATTTTGTGTTGTTGTTTTGTGGAGTTTCCCGCAAATACATACACACAGAGGATGGGCAGAGGAAGAAGAAGAGAGAATGATGCTGAAGAGGGGCAACTGGGTGGGTTCTGGGAAAATCTGGTCTTGTGATCTGGTGATTTGGAGGGAATTTTGGGATCTGTAGAATCTGGGCGGTACCTCACCTTGGTGTCGGGGGTGGGAAACATCATCTTTTCTCCGCATTAGGCATAACGGCTCCGCACACTCCTGAAAGCGATTTTGAAAGCCTACTAGAGATTATCTCCGCAATTCTGCAGAGAGTCTCGCGGTACGGCACTATAGCGATCAAATTTGGTGTGATACACATAACCACTGCCCATAACAGACACATCCAGACCTAGTCAAGGAAATTAGGTAACTGTTATACATACATCACTGACCGTATTTAAGCCCTCACCTGGTACAGGTCCATAATCACGAAAGATTTTAAAGTCAGTTTGTGAGGGTATGAAACCGCCCTGAAATATTTCCTCAGCTATTGTGGTGGCTAAAGGATGTTTGGCACTTTTTCTGTAATGCTACAAATTTCGGTAAGATAATATAAATGGGGACTAGGAAACTTACATGCATTAGCCAAGGATGATTGGGACCGCCTTGAAAGAGTAGCTCACGACCACCAGCGCCGCCTTCGAGATTCACCAATGCTCTGTGGTGAGGAAGTAATGTCATCCCAATTTGAGTTGCTCTAGTCAGAAAAACACTTACTTGCAATTTGGGGACCATTTGTGTTGAGTTATAAATCCATGTGCAGCTTGGAGGGGCTGTTCTTCGGCTCCATTGAAAAGAAATACAATGGGATGCAGGAAAGTTTCCTCGGATATGACCATTTGGCGTAATACCTCCAACATAGCCACCACCATGAAAGCATTATCGCCCGCACCTATAGGTAAACTCTAAACCTACACTCCTTCTAAGTATAACATTCACTTACCAGCTGTTCCCGGTTTGGTATCGTAGTGGCTGTTCAACAGCAAATATGAGCTGCTATTAGAACTTTTTGTACTCAACTTGACCAACACATTCTGCACACCTTGGTACATATTTATCCAGCCACTTATGAGATAAGAACCCGATACACGTTGAACATCCACTTCCATTTCGTACAGATCCTCACGCATTACTTCGCGTACTTTTTCGATTTCTCTGAGCAGAAATTGTACCACGGTAACCTCATTGGCCACATCTCCCACCACACGCGGTCCCATGCCATCGATTTCGTACAACAAGCGTTGAGCCCTCTCTGCCACAAATTGTCCTGGTTTCTCAGTTTCCTCTGCAATCTTCACTCCGGTGGGTAAGTAATTGGATAAAGGATATACCACAGCATAGAAGAGGGCCACCCAACAGAGTAGATAAGCAGGAGCATAGTACCAGCTCAGCTGTTTATATTTTGTATTTTTTCAGTTAGCTGAATTATGGTGTTTACTTCGGTCTTAGCTTCAGTGCTTGGCATCAGGTCCTAGGGAACGAGTACAGTTATTTAGATTGTTAAAAATTGCACTACCTTTTCCTACATTGTTATCCTTTAGAGCGCCCATTTTGCTGGTATTGACCAACCCTCACAGCTCTCCTCCAACGACTGAGCCAACACAGTCAATTGGCCAATTTTAAATAATTTTGGCCTAGGCAGATTTGAAATTTTTGGTTTTATTATATTTTATATCTTTAGTATGCAGCATATAAAGATATTTGATATTTATGGCTCTATCGCTTTTTTGGGGTGCACGGTTTTATATCAGCGAAAGATAAAAAGATTTATTTTGTTTTTTTTTTTTTTGGTTGGAAACAATCACTGGAGACTGCTACAAATGGGGTGCAATTGAAATCAATTGAAATTATCGATTGATAAATAAATTATGTTGCTCAGTGAAGTAATCACCAAAATGCTAAGCTGTGTGAACAAAGTCATGTATTGAAGCTAACACGAATGCAACTGTTTCTTGTATGTTGTTTCTGCCAGATGTAGTCAAGCCTTGGAATGTGATGATCCAGAAATCGCGCAACATAGAGGTTAAAGCTATATGTTCCTGCAGCAAAAATATTCAGAAATGTTCTCAATTCCAGTTCCACGGTAACTTTTCGAAACACCAAAACGAACATGTTTTTCGTTTTAAAATTTATGGCTTGTTGATCTGTGGAATGAAAAGTAATTGCCAAATTGGACACTCGTACCTCAGTAAAAATTTATATATGTGCATTAGAGCGGTCCCCAAACCGGCAAAATGGAAAAAAGGAGGTCTCAGCATTCCCAAAGCTAATATTTGTTGTATAATTTATAATTGTGAAAATCAAAAAATTGTATTTTAATTTTAAATGGGCGCGACAGGGCTTCAAAGTTTTGTAAAATATTAATCATACGAAACGTTCTCCAAATACACATTTTTACAAACGAAGTTTTATTCTTTATTTTTCTTGTTTAGAATCCAAAATCTACATTTAAATAAAATATATTAATTTGATAGTTTTAAATAAAATCATCGCCACTGTTATAAATAAAAAAATATATGAATAGGCCACACTCGTTGGTTATTTTCAAAACTTTGCGCTCGCCGTAAACTCGACTTTTTCATCTTTTGTTTTTATTTACGCTAATTTTGAAAAAGAACAGATAGGGTAGAGATGACCTTAACAGATCCTTCGTTGGATATCGATCCGAACTTTATGCCGGCCACTGTAACAGCGGAATTTTGTGGGACCTGAAATATGCCTTTGTCGCCGGGCAACGTGTAGCTTTTTCCTGCTGAAAAATCCAATTATCACTATGGAACTCTTCTGCGATTGTGATAAGCTTACTTTCCAGCATCTCTACATACATTTTGCGCATTGATACGGCCAGGCCCAATCCGAATTTACAATTTGCCCTTAGCACCACCATGGTTACGCTTGTAGCAGGTCGGTCGGGGATGTCGCATATCTCTACAAATCCATCTGGGCCGCCTAGGTTAAACTATTAATATCACTTAATAAGAAGGATTCTATTTCTTCGTCCCAAAACTTATTCTTTTCATAAATTGTCAATTGCGCATTCTTGTAATGTTGCTTGTGGCGCAGTTTAGTACCTTACTATGTGGCAAATTTGCTGCATGCGTTGGCGACATATTGGTAGACATAGCTCCGACTGAATTTAAGCGCAGCTCATCAAATTATTTGCTGCTAGAGTCCTTATGTGTTGCTTGGTGCTCTCATCCACCTTGGGAATCGCTGATTTTGGCAATATTTTTGAGGACTATTCAAAAAGTTTGGTTAATGTGTTACGACAGCTGTTCGTTAAACTGCGTTAACACCAATTTTTAAATTAGCTTCGTGCATGGTTTTGATTTTTATTTGCTGTTTAAGGGATAGTTCTTTTGTAAGGGGGTTTTTAGCTTAAATAAAATTTGATCACTTGAAATTCACTTGATTGTTATGTTAACAATATTGCTGTTCAATATTTTGTCACTGTAATTGCCATTTATGTTGACGCTATTTCCCTTAAAAGACAAATAACTAACACCATATATCGAATAACAAAAAAACATTTTGCAATATCAATTTTACTGAGGTACAGTTGCGATAGTTTCGCTTTGTCTTGTGGTTGGACCGGTGGTTTGCAAAAAGTAAAAAGATCAATTTCATTCGAAATTGAGAGCAAGAAAACGAAACCGCAGAGGAATTGCGTACGATTTATTTTTCAAAAGGTCTTAAATTGAGAACTCGACTGATTGTTTTGTTATTTTTTAAGAAAAGAATAGGTACAAAGAAATCTTCCAACTGGTAGATATATATTTCTTAAGCAATTTAAGACTAACATTAGGGGACTGTCTGTGCGGCTTAAAAGTAAAATATAAGTATTTCCAAAAACATTTTCTTCCCTTGAAGTGATCTTCATTAATAAATATAACGCTCATAACTACTCGGCCATTCCATGGAGTAAGCAAAATCTGGTAGACTTGCCAGAAACTCTAAACTCAAGTCATCTCGTTTATCATTTGGACTGAAATGATGTCCAGACACTCCCAGCTCAAAAACTGGTTCCTCAAAATTGCCATCGTTTTTCTGAAAATTTCATAAATTTTAAAATTAATCAACTTCACATTAATAAAACTTACCAAAAACTCGATGTAGAATTCCACAGGTGATCTATCACTACCATGGGTCATTAATATTTGAAAAGGTGGCTTATAGGTAACTGGATTATCCAACATGGCCTGTAGAAAGGACCATCTCAAAACTCTCACACCATCTCTGGGCTTAATGAATAGTCCCATATTTGGAGGTCCACTCAGTTTAAATTCATAACGCACTTGATGGACATTTTCCAGAATTGTCTTATTCAAAAACTCCAGGACAGTGGGATAGGGTAATTCCACCAATTTCTGACGAGGCAACCAGCGACCCTCTTTACGCACCGAACACCAGCGAAAGCAGGGAATGCCACACATCAACTCATTCCCGCAAATATCTCCCACACGTTTGAGATCAGTTAGGTTCATGGTTTCCTTGAGAGGCTCTTCCTTATGTCTGTCCAGTAGATGAAGATAGTAACCAGAATCCTCTAGACTTAAAGAGCCGTCATACTCGAAGAATTTGCGATGCACTTGCTATGAAATATTTGTTTTTTAAAAATCCCATTGTGAAGTTTTCAACTTACCATTGAATCAACACGCATCACATTTGTCTTGGGACGATATGGAAAGCCCACATCCGAGACAGTAATCATGCAGAAGATGAACATTGTTAGTACCAAGCCTCCAATAATGCAGTTGGGACGTCGGAACACATTGATGAGAGGTGCCTGTAGTGAACTCATTTAAGTATAGGTAATTCTTGCCTTAGGGCGCGCGCACACATGGGGCTGAAAGATGAACTGACGCAGAACTTAAGGCTGATCTTGACAAATAACCACACTCCGTGCATGCTGGTGTGCACAATACGTACTGATTTTATCATTAAAATTCAGCTGTAAGTTCAGCTTTGCGGAATCAATCAAGCGTGTTTGTTCATTGCGGCTCTGTTGGTCTGTTCATCTTTCAGCCGCTACGGTGCGTGCGCCCTTAGACATTCCCCTTGCTTACCACAAATCCCAATGCAATGATTGCACCCATGGCACACAACAGAGCAATCAGCATATCCGGATTAATACCTACACCATTACGGCCAGTTATGGGTATAACTATTGTTACCAAAGTGTAAAACACATAGCTTGTATACAGGAATGGCATTATCTGACAAATAGCCAGAGTCAGAGACCAAAAGTAACCTAAAATAGTTGCGAAGAAAAAATATTTATTGTATGATTTGTATCTAGGTTGTAAGCCCATGAAATATTGTACCCGAATCAATAAACCTTGTATCATCAGAATACTTTTCCTTTTCATTGCCGAAATTAATATAATCGCTTAGGGATCACAAAGGAGAACGCCTTGCTACGCTGTTTACACGACCTTGAGGTAAAATTTTATCTTACAAGAGCCACTGGTTCAATAGTATAAAACATCTTTTCCTTTTTATTGCCGAAATTAATATAATCGCTTAGGGATCACAAAGACAGAAGCTATTAGACATTACAGCTAAATCGGCTCAGTTCCAAAAACAAATTTAATGAGATTACAAAAATACTTGGAAAAGCGGATTGCAAAAGCAAGAGTTTAAATCAAAGCAATAGAAAACAAATAAATATTATATCTAAAGGTGTTAATGATGTTATAGAGAATTATGAGTATTACATTTTTAGAGATGAACAAGGGAGAACATACATCGACAATTGTTTTCAAATTTTTCCTGACTATACTTGCTGTTCCAGCAATCAGGTATCAGTTGAACGGGCCTTTAAGTTTAATATTTCTAATCTAAAGCTAGCATAAAGCTCCTAGAAAAATAATGGGCGTGTTACGACAGGATAATTCCGATATATGCGATTACGATTTTTGATTGCTGATGAGTTTCTGCTGAGATGGAATTGATTACAGAGTCTTTAAGATATTCTGTGGTCTTAGAAATTTTTATCGTGGAAAAAACTCACACCCTTATCTCAAAATATTTATGCACTTTGTTAAATCGAAAATTCGATATGAATGTCTGGAACAAAGGCAGGCCGACGTAGCAATCGTTAACCAATCATACGGGGTTTTGTTCGGTTTCATTCAACAAACATTATTGTCAAATTTTCCGATCTCAATCGCTAATCGATGTTGTTCATGCAGGTACAAATGCAATCATAAATCACAATTCATAAATGGGAATTATCTGCTGAATGCTTACTGCTAATTACTTAAACTAAGCAGTTCATCAAAAGTTGTAACATGTCAGGAATAAAATTGTTGACAACTAAAATTATAATTACAGAATTTACAAAGTGTGGAATATTTACTCAGAAAAAAAACAATTTTAAATCAAAACTAATCTTTTTATATTAAGCGAACCGTGGTTCGGACCCAAGACATTGTGGTTCAGGGTTTCCGAGAATCGGTCAATCTGTAATTAGATCATTTTAGACTTTACAACGGGTTTAACCCCCGACCGAACCTTCTTAGTTTGCACCTAAGGGTTAAATCCAAACTTACTTTTAATCTGCGACTTAGTAAATATACTTTAATTTCTTACGTGATATTAGAATAATATCTAGCGACTCTTAATACAGAGATTTGAATAAGTAAGTCTCTGGTTCAAAATGTCCGAACCAAATCGGCCCTGATAAACTTGGTCCTAAATCAGTTTCCAACCTTCGTTTTTACATAAATACCAATACTTACCCCGATCATGCAGCCTGCTAACCAAATTGACCATTAAAGCTCCCACATAGAATAACAAAGAAATCATGCATAGATAGGTACTACGTAGGCTTAAGGCGGTCAGTAGGATACATATAACAGCTAGTAATACACCGTAAGCATGTCCAGCGATTTGTAGACGATAAGAGTGAGGTATGCTATCCTACAAAGAATTTTTATTAATAACTTAAAAAATTATTTTGACTTTGTTAAACTTACTTTCGATTTCAGTGTCAAGTAGAGCGTCATGGGTAACACCAAACCAATTACTGTGGGACAAATGAATATTCCAAAAAGTAACCAGCTGTTGGAAAAGTAAGTCATGGTACGATCACTTGCATCGTAGAATACAGACATCAGCAAGGGAAAGCCCAGAGCCAGAAGAAAGCCAGCAATGGTCAACAGAAAGAATATTCCAAATTCACCCGCAAATATGCCAACTTTTTGACCTGTTACCCTGGACATGCGCCACATAGACAGACATACCAGTAAAATACTACCCAAAGCGAAGGATATATTGAGAGCTATACCCGTCGATTCGCGATAATAGACAAAGAACAGGCCCAGGAAATCGAAGAACACACAATGACCTTTAGAATGAGCCTACAGAAAGTTAAAAATGGAATAAAGCATTTAAATTTTTATTGAGAAGTACCCACCTTTGTGTCGTACATTTCCTCCGCATTGGCTAAGCTGCGCACCAGCGAGAGCAGATTATCTCCAGAATTTTGCAGAGAATCGCGGGATACTGCACTATAGCGATCAAATTTGGTGTGATAGACAAAACCATTGGCCACAATAACGATATCTAGACCTAGACAAGCAGATTACTTAATTTTAATACTCACAGAAGGTAATTAAGGCCTCACCTGGCACAGGTCCATAATCACGAAAAATTCTAAAGTCTGACTGTGAGGGTATAAGACCGGCCTGAAATATTTCCTCAGCTATTGTGGTGGCAAACGGATGTTTGGCACTTTTTCTGTAATGCTACAATTTTTGGTAAGATAATGTAAATGTGGACTAGGAAACTTACACTCATTAGCCAAGGATGATTGGGACCGCCTTGAAAGAGCAGTTCACGACCACCAGCGCCTCCACCTTCTAGATTCACCAGTGCCCTGTGGTGAGGAAATAAAGTCATTCAATGTTTGGTTCAGTAAATCAAAAGGTCTCTTACCTGCAATTCGGGGACCATTTGTGTTGAGTTATAAATCCATGTGCAGCTTGAAGGGGCTGTTCTTCGGCTCCATTGAAAAGAAATACAATGGGATGCAGAAAAGTTTCCTCGGATATGACCATTTGGCGTAATACCTCCAACATAACCACCACCATGTGAGCATCATCGCCCGCACCTATGGGTAAACTCTAAACCTTTACTCATTCTACGTATAACATTCACTTACCTGTAGCTCCCGGTTTGGTATCGTAGTGGCTGTTCAACAGCAAATATGAGCTGCTATTAGAACTTTTTGTGCTCAACTTGACCAACACATTCTGCACACCTTGGTACATATTTATCCAGCCACTTATGAGATAAGAACCCGATACACGTTGAACATCCACTTCCATTTCGTACAGATCCTCACGCATTACTTTGCGTACTTCTTCGATTTCTCTGAGCAGAAATTGTACCACGGTAACCTCATTGGCCACATCTCCCACCACACGCGGTCCCATGCCATCGATTTCGTACAACAAGCGTTGAGCCCTCTCTGCCACAAATTGTCCTGGTTTCTCAGTTTCCTCCGCAATCTTCACTCCGGTGGGTAAGTTATTGGACAAAGGATATACCACAGCATAGAAGAGGGCCACCCAACAGAGTAGATAAGCAGGAGCATAGTACCAGCTTAGCTGTTTATATTTTGTGTTTTTGTCAGTTAGCTCAATTATGGTCTTAGCTTCAGTGCTTGGCATCAGGTCCTAGGGAACGAGTACTGTTACTTAGATTGTTAAAAATTGCACTACCTTTTCCTACATTGTCTTCCTTTAGAGCGCCCATCTTGCTGGTATCGACCAACTCGCACAGCTCTCCGACAACGACTAAACTAACATAGTCAATCGGACAATTTAAAATTATTTTGAAATTTTTGGTTTTATAACATTTTATATCTTTAGTGTGCAGCATATAAAGATATTCAATGTTTATGAGTAGATCGCGTTTTTTTCGGGTGTTTGGTTCGATATCATCGCAAGATATAAAATATGGAACATTTTTAGGGGAGACTGCTACATGATTTTTAAATTTATTATCTTGCTTGCAAAATGTCTACACTGTGTAAGTCTAAAGCAGGCCATCCACACATGAATTTGTTCGACGAATTTGTTCAGTTCGACAAAATGTTCGACGTTAGTGGAGGTGTTCGTGACAGTTTTTTTTGTTCGACGTTTTGTTCGCAGAGAATTGAAATGTTTCTATCTTGCGAGTGTCAATGGATGCGAACAAATACACGAACATCATTTGTCAAAAATATTTGTAGCGTTAACACGTCCCAAAATGAGCAAAGAATTTATCCTTGATTTTATTGAATGCCTCCAAAATGAGCCTTCATTGTGGCAAAATAAAAGTGAGGAGTATAAAAATAAACATTTGCGTAATAAATCGTGAAAAGTACAAAGAATTTGATAAAAACGCTAATATGGAAATGGTGAAAAAAAGTGAATTCATTACGCGCTTCGTACAGACGAGACTTTAACAAAATAAAAAGAAGCGAAAAGTCAGAGGACGGCGCTGATGACATATAAACCAATATCTATTTTGAAGCTATGAATTTTCTGCACGACCAGGAATCCTTTGTTGATGGCTTCAATACTTTCGACGACGGTTCGATGATAGAAATAAGAAACAGTTTA
>JAEIFU010003065.1:0-33473 GCA_018904235.1 Lordiphosa stackelbergi
GCATATGGGCATTTCCAAAAAAAGGTCCACCAGGGCCAAAAAAGTTAAAGTGGTTAAAAACAGTATACTTGATCGAATTTTCATAGGGAAACAATCAAATTAAACTAATGTTAGCTAATCTTACATTTACTAATAACCCAATTGGATATATTCGTTTTCACGGCCGTGCTAGATCGATTTTTCTCATTTTGACATTAAATTTGCTTAATTTTTTGCAAAAAAGTGACTACAGATTACATGTACTTTCGCTATCTAAAATCTTTCTGATGGTAAAAAGGGCTATACAAGAATGCATAAGAAACCATGAGAAACTATGCCAATGCAATAAACTGTAAGTTTTTGCTTCGCATTATAGCAGAAACTACATAAATATGATGATGGAAAAAATGTCACGTTCGACATGTCACGTATCGACAGAGATAAATATTTTTTTACAAAAAATGTACTCAAGATTTTTAAATCAAATAATATACATTTCAAAGAACTATTGATTCATAAGATATTAAAACTATTTGGGTTTAGTTATTGTGTTAGGTTTCGCTAAACTTTGTCTTTATATAGCTGCTCGCGAAAACCACTTCTGTTTTTGTCACGTTCGAATAGCTTCCCATTTTGTCATTATTTTGGAAACCGAATTTCATTTGATACAAACTTTAACACTAATTAAAGTGCTTGCTAAGAGCTATATTATACAGTAAAAAACGAATTAAAAATTCGATCTATTTTGACTTTTTTTCATTTTCAAAGTGTACGACGGTCACGGTTCGACAGAATGGAAATGCCCATATATTATTCTGAATCATCTCCGACCACATAAAGTATATATATTCTTCATCAGCATGACGAGCTGAGTCGATTAAGCTTTGTCCGTCTGTCTGTCCGTCCGTCTGTCCGTCTGTCTGTTTCTATGCGAACTAGTCCCTCAGTTTTGAAGCTATCGAGCTGAAACTTTGCACAGAGTCTTCTTTTTACTGCACGCTGCTAATATGTCGGAACCGACCGGATAGATTTTTTTTTTATTTTTTTTTTTTTTTTTTTTTAGAAAAACTGTTTTTGTTCTCAATATTACTGCTCTCAAACACGGTCATGGGTAAAATGTAATGTTTTTAAGCTGATCTGCGAAGTTTGGTCGAAGTCGCTAACCGTTGAGACAAGTTATTTTATGAAAACTCGGTACAGACGTTAGCTTTGCCTTTCGTTTTTTTTAGGTTTGAACGTTGTATCTCCAATAACACCCGATTTGATTTTGTTTGTATAAAATAAATCAGTTCATTTGGCTGAAATAGCAAAAGTTTCCGCTCTGTTAGCGTGTTTTTGAGTATCAATATTGTTATTTTTAAAAAACATCACAAAAATCTCAATTTTTTTGGCTCAACTGAATAGGTTTGACCACTAAAACTATTAAACATAAGTCTATAAAACAAAATTTCAAGGCACTGCGTAACTTAATTAATAAAAAAACACTGTTTTAGCATAATTTAATATTTGGTATGCCCAATTTTGTTCTTAATTATTTCAAACATACGGTTTGGTAAGGAATCATAATATTTTTCAATTTCCATTTCAGATGACCAGGCTTTTTAATTGCTTCAACAAGGGTCCCAGAGTCAACTAAATTGTCTTCCTCCTTCGTATACTCTCCTGGACAAAAGTCCCCAAATGTTCTCGATAATGTTAACGTCAGTAAGGCGGCCACTCGATCAATTTGACGTATTGATCTTTAATCCGTTTACAACCCGAGCGGTATGAATGGGAGCGTTTTCAGGTTGGTACGTCCATGGAATATGACCATAAATCTCCGAAAACTGGGGGAAAAGCCTTTTTGGAGCACAGGCTTGCGTTGCCACATTTGCGTTCATTTCGAGCGTTCCATAAAACGAGATATGGCTCCCACACCATTACTTCACCTGGCCATGAGTATGACACCTAAAACCATTCTTCTTCCTTTCGCATATCATAGAAATAGTAGCGTAGCCATAGCGGCACTGTAATTTGTAAAACAAAATGATGGAATCAACGCAGACGCACATTTTTTAAAACGGATTTCTAAGCATTCGTACTCTAATTATCCACACATTCTCGCTTACCTTATAAGTGATTGCCAGCAGTGGTGGTTCTCAACACAGCGGCCCTCATACACTTACTGGCCGAAAATCCTGTCGAATATGTTCAGAAACAGGCGATATTCTGCTTCGTAAAACACGTTTTTACTGCTTCAAATGCACTTATCCGGTCCGTCAACTACACAAAAGTCGATTATACATGCTCCCCAAAATTTTCCCAGAGATCCCTGAAAGAAATTCCGTAACATGTTTCACCATAAAACTGATTAGTATTCCCTTTCTTTTGGCATCACAATCTCTGAAAAAAATATGAAATGAAAGAACGATCCAACCCGAATGGATCTGTGTACAACTTATTTAACCTGTACTTGGTTCTAAGCTTATTTTGTCCCATTAAAAAAATTTAAAAAAAAATAAGGAGAAAGATATACAAAACTTTAATTTTTCGCAAGAGTAGTAACAGCTCCGCGTAGTATTTTACGGTTTTGATATCCAACTATACAATAATTCTTGCTGTTCAACTCATTTCCGAAATGTGACCATTTAAATGGAAAAGAACTGTTGTCTCGTGAGACATTGTTTGTCCCTCCTCTGTTCTATTCTATGTGTGTTTCTGTTTTTATTCCACTTTTGTACATACTTTTGTTTGGCTTAATCAAAATTGGCACACAGTCGCCGCATCGTTGCAATTACAACAACTAATTAAATAATGGCACAGAACACGCTGCTGCTTGCTGTTGCTGCTGCTCGTAATGCATTTTCCTTGTATGTGTTTTGGACATTGACCAGCAGCAGCAGCAGCAGCAGCAGCCGGGGCGGCTGGACATGCATACACTGAAATCCACTTGGGGCTCATGCAAACAAAAAGGAAAAAAGCCTTGCATACCTGCAGGGGCCAGAGCTAGGGGCTGATGCGTGGAGGGAGGGGAGAGCTGGCTAGAAACAAAACAACAACTACGCCGAGTCTCCAACTTAACGCTTCAATAAATTTTCTCCCTCTGCCGCTGCTGCTGCTGCTGCCATCAATAAGGTCCTTGTGCACGCAGCTCCCCAGTTGAGTTCGGATGGCAGCTCCTTTGGGCTCTGCTGCACGGAAGTGCGTTAAGTTTGCGCTGCAGCGCACGTGACGCTGCTAAGCCGAGGCTGCCACACAACGGCACGCAGAGCGGCTGCAGCCAAAAAACGAAGGCGAAAGGCGAAACATCAAACCCAGGCCAACGGCAAGCCAAGTCAAGTCACCAACCCACGATAAGAAGGACAAAAATTAATGGAATTTCTGCCTGTTTTTTGCACTCTCAGTTTAGGCAGGAAGATTCGCTTAGCTAGGTAGAATGGTAGAATGAAACCAGAAATCTTACCATAGAAACTTGAATTCGAAATTGAATCACACTGTTCACCCATAAAAATGACAAAAAAAAGTGTCTTATCCATTTTTTGTGTGGTCCTTGGTACAGTATTATTCATCAAATTTCGTTTCCATTTCATTTTAATTCTTTTGTAAGTTAATAAATCTATACTATAATTTTTTTAAGGGGCTATCTCCGCAACGCGTGCACCAAATTTTTTTCTTTTCCATAAAAAGGTTCCTCAAAAATTAAAAAACTAGTCAAAAAAATCTCAAATTTGGGCCAAAAATGTGGGTTTGAACGCGTATTTCATTTCATTTTGTGTCATTCTGTAGAACAAAACATTTTATGATAGACAAATTAAACATTTAATTCATTTAGTAAGCAGCGAAGAGCGCGGATCTACTAGTTTCTTATATTTTGTTTGTTTCAGGTTATTTCCAAATTAAAAGTCTCTGCTTATTACATTTTTTCCTAGTTCTCTTTTTGAAATGCCTCGCGCCTATAAAAACTATTTAAATGTGGCTTTCATTGACATTTTTGTTCCATTTCCAGTTGTTCCCTTTTTTGTTATCGCTTATAATATTTCTATTTTCATTCCAATATAATTATTTGATTCATCCATTTTTGGAATTTCATTGTTTCTATTCCGTATTTAATTCCATTTCATACCGGTCTTTCAATTGTTCATTTTTGTGCTCATTTGCCATAAGCAATCCGTTTTCATTTGATTTCATTATTCCCTTTAGCCTTCATTTCATACCGATTCGATTAATATTCCATTTCATTTTCATTTCTAGACCTTGCATTTCCTTGCCATCATCATTTGCTAACATTTCCGTTTCAATCCATTCCAATTTTTTTTTCATTTATCTTTCTTCATTTCTTTTCAATATCATTGCTTTCTCTCACTATTTCTATTGCTTTCCAATTTCATTTCATTCCATGGTAATATTTATGCATCTAGAGACTTTCTAATTTTATGCTTACCCAAGTTCATCTCAATTCAGTTTCGTTGTAATTTTTTTCCCAGTTTCATTTTGTTTTAATGTGATTTATATATTTATTAACTTTCCTCGTTTCTATTTTCATTTCACTTTCATTAGGTTCGGTTTAAATTTAAGTTAAATGTTCATCTTTATTATGTTAAAGTTCCATTTCAATTCCTTTTTCTGAATTTCATTCAATATGTATTTCATTTCTTTGCTGTGTATTTTTATTCTCATTAGGATTTCACTCCGTTTCATTTTTGTTTTTACCTAAAGCCACGTACGGAGAACGACTAAAAATTCGTTTCGATACAGTATTTCACACAAATAGAAACACTTTCTAAGAGCACATGAGCAACAATGCAAAGCCAAGGTGTTTCAAATTATATGAAATACTGTATCGTAACGAATTTTTCGTCGTTCTCCGTACGGGGCTTTAATTGATAATTTTGTACAATTTTTTATTCCTTTTCATTCGTTTTCATATTCATTTCGTTCCACTTTCATTTTGTACCTTCCATTAAGCACCATTTTGATTTCCTTTCTATTCTCTGTTTCATTTTCAATCGTACCTTAACAATTCTGAGCAATTTTTATTCCTTATAATATCAGTTCATATTCATTTCGTTCCGTTTCATTCCTTCGCCCCATACATTCAGTACCAATTTGTTTCAGTTCCAATTTCATTCCATTTCATATTCAATAAATTTTTATTTCATCTGTTTTTTTCTAAGACTTTTCTGGCCCAAGTGCATCATAATTCACTTTCATTTCCATTTTTTCACAATTTCATTTCGTTTTTTTTAATTTTATTTATTTGAAGTTCCATTTTCAACTTTCCCCGTTGCTTTCTTCATTTCAATTTCATTCCTTAATTTCTTTTTTCATTACGTTCGGTTTTAATTTAATTTTATGTTCATCTTTATTATGTTTCAGTTCCATTTCCATTCCTATTCATATTCATTTCGTTGCAATTTATTAATATTCTCATTAGGACTTCATTCCGTTTCATTTTTATTCTTACCTTAATTGATAACTTATTGATTTTTTATTCCTTTTCATTCCTTTTCATATTCATTTCGTTCCATTTTCATTTTGTACCTTCCATTTAGTACCATATTCATTTTCTTTCTATTTTCATAAGGATTTTATTTAGTTTCATTTTCATTCGTACCTTAATTAATAATTCTAAACAATTTTTATTCCTTTTTATTTCAGTTCATATTCATTTCGCTCCGTTTCATTCCTTCGCCCCATACATTCAGTACCATTTTGTTTCAGTTCCAATTTCATTCCATTTCATATTCACCAAATTTTTATTTCATCTGTTTTTTCTAAGACTTTTCTGGCCCATGTGTATCATAATTCACTTCCATTTCCATTTTTCACCAATTTCATTTCGTTTTAATTTTATTTCTTGAAGTTCCATTTTCAACTTTCCCCGTTTTTTTCTTCATTTCAATTTCATTCCTTAATTTTTTTTTCATTAAGTTCGGTTTTAATTTAATTTTATGTTCATCTGTATTATGTTTCAGTTCTATTTCCATTCCTATTCATATTCATTTCGTTGCAATTTATTTATATTCTTATTAGGATTTCATCCCGTTCCATTTTTATTCTTACCTTAATTGATTACATATTGATTATTTATTCCTTTTTCATTCCTTTTCATATTCATTTCGTTCCACTTTCATTTTGTACCTTCCATTTAGTACCATTTTGATTTCCTTTCTATTTTCATTAGGATTTCATTCAGTTTCATTTTCA
This sequence comes from Lordiphosa stackelbergi, assembly GCA_018904235.1. Lineage (NCBI taxonomy): Eukaryota > Metazoa > Arthropoda > Insecta > Diptera > Drosophilidae > Lordiphosa > Lordiphosa stackelbergi. The sequence goes on from JAEIFU010003065.1 coordinate 6,166, forward strand.
TTCGTACTTTAATTAATAATTCTAAGCAATTTTTATTCCTTTTTATTTCAATTCATATTCATTTCGCTCCGTTTCATTCCTTCGCCCCATACATTCAGTACCATTTTGTTTCAGTTCCAATTTCATTCCATTTCATATTCAATAACTTTTTTCTGAATTCCATTAAATTTTTATTTCATCTGTTTTTTTAAGACTTTTCCGGCACATGTGTATCATAATTCACTTCCATTTCCATTTTTCCACAATTTCATTTCGTTTTAATTTTATTTCTTGAAGTTCCATTTTCAACTTTCCCCATTGCTTTCTTCATTTCAATTTCATTCCTTAATTTCTTTTTCATTACGTTCGATTTCAATTTAATTTTATGTTCATCTTTATTATGTTTCAGTTCCATTTCCATTCCTATTCATATTCATTTCGTTGCAATTTTTTATATTCTCATTAGGATTTCATTCCGTTTCATTTTTATTCTTCTTAATTGATTACTTATTGTTTTTTTCCTTTTCTATTCATTTCGTTCCACTTTCTTTTGTACCTTCCATTTAGTACAATTTTGATTTCCTTTCTATTTTCATTAGGATTTCAATCAGTTTCATTTTCATTCGTACCTTAATTAATAATTCATATTCAATTCGCTCCGTTTCATTCCTTCGCCCCAACATTCAGTACCATTTTGTTTCAGTTCCAATTTCATTCCATTTCATATTCATAATTTTTAATTCCTTTTTATTTTCTAGACTTTTTGGCCTTGACATAATTCACTTCCATTTCCATTTTTTCACAATTTCATTTCGTTTTAATTTTATTTCTTGAAGTTCCATTTTCAACTTTCCCCGTTGCTTTCTTCATTTCAATTTCATTCCTTAATTTCTTTTTTCATTACGTTCGGTTTCAATTTAATTTTATGTTCATCTTTATTATGTTTCAGTTCCATTTCCATTCCTATTCATATTCATTTCGTTGCAATTTATTTATATTCTCATTAGGATTTCATTCCGTTTCATTTTTATTCTTACCTTAATTGATTACTTATTGATTATTTATTCCTTTTCATTCCTTTTCATATTCATTTCGTTCCACTTTCACTTTTGTACCTTCCATTTAGTACCATTTTGATTTCCTTTCTATTCTCATTAGGATTTCATTCAGTTTCATTTTCATTCGTACTAATTAATAATTTTAAGCAATTTTTATTCCTTATTATATCAGTTCATATTCATTTCGCTCCGTTTCATTCCTTCGCCCCATACATTCAGTACCATTTTGTTTCAGTTCCAATTTCATTCCATTTCATATTCAATAATTTTTTCTGAATTCCTTAAATTTTTATTTCATCTTTTTTCCTAAGACTTTTCTGACCCATAATTCACTTCCATTTCCATTTTTCACAATTTCATTTCGTTTTAATTTTTATTTCTTGAAGTTCCATTTTCAACTTTCCCCGTTTCTTTCTTCATTTCAATTTCATTCCTTAATTTTTTTTCATTACGTTCGGTTTCAATTTAGTTTTTAATGTTCATCTTTATTATGTTTCAGTTCCATTTCCATTCTTATTCATATTCATTTCGTTGCAATTTATTTATATTCTCATTGGGATTTCATTCCGTTTCATTTTTATTCTTACCTTAATTGATTACTTATTGATTATTTATTCTCTTTTCATATTCATTTCGTTCCACTTTCATTTTGTACCTTCCATTTAGTACCATTTTGTTTCCTTTCTATTTCTTAATTTCATCGTTCTTTCACCTTTAATTTCTTTTTATCCTTTTTCTCCCTTTCTCCTTCATTCCATTTCATATTCAATAACTTTTTTTCTGAATTCCATTTAATTTTTATTTCATCTTTTTTTTCTAAGACTTTTCTGGCCCATGTGCATCATAATTCACTTTCATTTCCATTTTTCACCAATTTTATTTCGTTTTAATTTTATTTCTTGAAGTTCCATTTTCAACTTTCCCCGTTTCTTTCTTCATTTCAATTTCATTCCTTAATTTCTTTTTTCATTACGTTCGGTTTCAATTTAATTTTATGTTCAGCTTTATTATGTTTCAGTTCCATTTCCATTCTTATTCATATTCATTTTGTTGCAATTTATTTATATTCTCACTAGGATTTCATTCCGTTTCATTTTTATTCTTACCTTAATTGATTACTTATTGATTATTTATTCCTTTTCATTCCTTTATTCATTTCTTCCTTTTACCCTACCCCTCTATTTTTTATTTCTTTTTTTTTATTCCTTTCATATCGTTCCACTTTCACTTTTGTACCTTCCATTTAATACCATTTTGTTTCCGTTCCATTTTCATTCCTCTTCCTATTCATTAACTTTTTTCTGAATTCCATTTAACTTTTATTACCCTTATTTTTTCTTTTATGCTAACCAACGATCATCTTAATTTAAATTTCCATTTTCATTTCGTTCTATGTTTTTTTTTCCTGACATTCCTTTTTTAACTTACGTCGTTTCATTTTTCATTCAAATTGCATTCCTCAATTTCTAATTTCATTACTTTTAACTTACATTTTGTCCATGTCAGTTCCATGTATATTCCTTTTCGTATTCATGTCGTTCCACTTTCATTTTTTGTACCTTACATTAAGTACCATTTCGTTCAAATTTCATTTTCGTTTCATTTCATATTCTTTGATTTTTCTTCTTCTGAATTTCATTAAATTTTGTTTTTATTTTTTATTCTCCTTAGGATTTCATTCCGTTTAATTTTTATTCTTACCTTAATATATAATTCAGTGCAAATTTGATTCCTTTTTCATTTCATTTCATTACTCTTCACATTCATTTAGTTCCATTCTAATTTTTGTTTTTATATTTTTATTTACTGATGTCTATTTCGTTATGATTTTATTTCCTGTGTTTCACTTTTCTTTCCATATTCATTCCATTTACTGATGCCGATTGATATTCTGTTTTAATTTAAAATTCATTCATTATGATTATGTTGACTCATTGTTAACTTGTTAAAATTATATGCTTCTTAACTTCATTCCTTTCTATTTTCATTCCATTTGTATTCCTTTTCACATTTTCATCTCCATCTTTATTTCTATACAATATTATTTAAATCTTTGATTCTTCTTAATCATATCTATCTTCACTTAAGCACGCCAATAAACACAGGATCATTCGTCGAAAAAAATTTATGGTCTCACTAGGCAGGCGAATCTATTTCACGAACATCAAATTTCTAAAAATTAGCTTAAAGCATTATTTGATCACAATTCTTTGCTCATATGGGCACGTGTTTACTCCACAAATATTGTTGACAAATGATGTTCGTGCAAATGTTCCCATCCATTGACGAACAGAATCGCACAAACACTCTCAAGATAGAAACATGTCTTCGCTTTGCAAACAAGGCGTCGAAAACAAAAATCTAACACGAACACCTCCACTAACGACGGACAATTCAAATAACAAATTCGTGTGTGAATGGGCTGCTTTAGAGACATTTTCATTTCTAAGAAAATATTTTAATTAAAGGTCAAAACCTTAACCGAAACCGTAAAAATTAATCTTTAAAAACGCCTTAAAATTTTTAACCGAAACCGTAACCGAAATTTGTTTCTGTAACCGTAACCCTATAACCTTTATTAACATAACCGGTTGTTATGGGTTATTTTGGGTTTTTCCTCTTCTAGTAAAAATTTCGATATACGATTTATTTTATGAACAAATAAAAGAAAAGATGAAAAAGGTAAAGATTTTGGTTAGCTGCATTGTCTTTTTCTCGTTTCTCATCTTTCCCTTTATTTGTTATGCCAATTTGTTTGTATGAAAACGTAAGTATTCACACATATTGTTGTTGTTTGCGCGATCGCCTTTTTCAAGTTACACTCTTTCTCTGAAGTTGAATGAAAAAGAAAGACTTAAATATGCTTATGTATGTAAATATAAATGTAAGAGAAAAACGTTTCTGGCACATTCTTTCTGTTTCGTGTGCCTTTATGCTAGGATAAGATTGCGTCACAAAGTGTCACAGCGGATAACTCCCAAAGCATTTAGTACTTTTAGAGCCGATTTCTATTTATACAGATAGCTACTATGTGTCAGATAAGCTTACATTTTGCTCGTTTATTTGTTAGTTTATATGACAGATAGCTCTATGTAGAAAATGTGAAATCGGCCTTAGTGAATAATTGTCTCAGTGATATTTTATACCAATAACCGTAACCGTAACCGGAAAAAATCGATCGGCCAAAACAATAACCCGTAACCCTAACCCTAACCGTTATTCGTTTTCGGTTTGAATTTCTGATTTTAATTCCATTCCATTCTCATGATTTTTTTGTCATTTGCTTTCTGTTCCATTTTTGTTTCTTTCCCAATTCCATTCAGGTCATACATATATCTATATTCTTTGTCAGACTTATCAATTCCAATTTGGCCTAATTTGGCATTTCTATTTTTCTATTGCTTTCAATTTCATTCTTGCCCATTTACATTCTGTTCCATTTTCATTTCCTGTCATTTCTTCTTCATTTTATTTCCCTATATTCCTTTCGCTCTTCATTTCATTCCGTTTTGATATATTCCATTTCCATAGTATTTCTTGCTCATCCGACTGTTCCACTCCCATTCTTTTAATGTTCCATTTCCATTCTAAAATTCCCTAAAATTCCTGCCAGAGCATTCGCCTGGTCGCCCACACATTCCACTTGCACTTGCCTCGTCCATCCCTCCCCCTCTGTGTCCCTGCTTTCCTGTTTCCTTGGCCTTTTACTGGGTGGACTCCTTGGGCTTGGCTTGTTTTTTGATTTTTTTTTTTTTTTTGTCGTATTTTGTTGGTTCCTTGGGCTGCTTTTCAGTTTGTTTTTACGACGAGGTTGGCGCAACAAAAACAACAAGGAACGCAGTCAGAGGGCAATATCGTTTTTGGCTCCACCATCTCCGTCTCCTCAGACACTGACGACGTCCACGTTGTGCTGTACGTGTCCTGGCAGCTGGCTGCAGTTTTTCCTTTTCTTTGCTTCCCTCGTTTGCTTTTCTTTTCTTCGCTCTTTCTTCGTTTATTTTCTTTTTTTTTGCCATCGTTTACGTCGGCAATTTTGCAGTTGATTGCAATTTTTTGGGGCTGCGCCATTTTTGCCCTCCCTCCCCCAACTCCTTCGCGTTCCACCCACCGCCTACGTGACGTTGCGTATACGTCCAGTGTGCGCCTATGCAAGCGGATGGACTGGGTTGGGCTGGGATGGGGTCGTCGTGGCATTATTTTCAATTAGGAAGCCGCGGCAAACATAGTTTATCATCAAGTTGACGCTATGCTGTCAGTGCTTATAAATAATCGACTCGAGCAGTGGGCGGCGGCCATTTTGGAAGCTCCCACAACATAAATTTGGGATCTAAAACGAGAAAAGAAAAACAAGCTGGGGCTAACAAACATAAAAATGGATAAAAAAAAAAAAAAAAAAAAAACAATGCAACGTTGCACACACACACACACACACATGTGACAAGAGCAGTGCCACGCCCCCGCCCACTGCGTGTTGTCAGGCAAACTAAAAGTTTTTGCCATGTCACGTCATTCGTTGGGCTTGGCTTTGGCTTTGGCTTACGTCCTGCTCGGCTCCTGCTGCCACTTCCTCTACACTTTTTTTTCGGCACATTTACGCCCAAACAACACACACACACACACACACATGCACATGCACACACAGGACAGAGATGGCTAGAGCCAAAAGCTAGAGAGAGAAAGCGGTGGCGGCAGAGCAGCGAGGAGACATTTGTCACGTGATGGATTGCAATGGGAGTGACATTTTTATTTCACTGATGGACGACAGCGCACGAAATGAAGCGCAGGATGAGTGGACGGTTGGAGTGGTGGGTGGTGGGTGTAGGGGACAGGGGACAGGGAGTCACGTCAAGCACGCAAGTGGAAGCTGGCCAAGAGTCAATTTTTATGGTTATACTTCTGTCCCCCACTTTCTTCCCGGAAGCTTTTTAATCTTCCGCATTTAGCCTTAAAGTTCGTTCTATTCCAGGATCCCTCGGTGGTCTAAGACAAGTATACAATTCTTGACTCAGCTGAAAGCTCGACTCTGATGAAGATTATGTAGTCTTTGAACAATTATTTGAAATTATGTGAATTATATCGATAAGTATTAATGTTAGGGTTTTTTTTCAGAAATCGAATGATGTCAGTTATGATACTTAACATCACGTTCTCGTTTTCTGTGTTTAAAAAGCAGAGATTAGGAACGAATCGAAAAAACGGCTTAGGTTACGGTTACTTTTTTCTGGCCGATTATCTTTTGAGCAACACTGGTTTAAACAGCTCACGCACGTTTCGTGTTTTGTTTCACCGTCAAACATCTTCAGTTTGGTCTATAATTTAACCATGAATCGTCTTTACAAACGAACAACGCTTGCAAATTATTGAATTTTATTATCAAATGCGTGCTCTGTTAAGAAAGTTCATCGCGCGCTTCTTCCATTTTATGGTCAGTTTAATCGACCCACTGAAGCGGCTATTCGGGCTATTGTGACTAAATTTCGCACCAAATTTACATTGTTGGACATTAAACCACCAACACGTTAGGAGTGCGAACGAAGAAATATCGCAGCTGTATCGGCCAGTGTTAATGATGACCATCAATTATCGATTCGTCGCCGTTCGCAGCAATTGGGCCTCTGTTACTCAACAACGTGGAAAATTTTGCGGAAGGATTTAGGTGTGAAGCCTTTCAAAATACAGCTGGTGCAAGAATTGAAGCCGAACGACCTACCGCAACGTAGAATTTTTGGTGAATGGGCTCTTGGAAAGTTGGCCGAAGATCCACTTTTTTACCGAAAAATTGTGTTCAGCGACGAAGCTCATTTTTGGCTCAATGGGTACGTAAATAAGCAGAATTGTCGATTTTGGAGTGAATATCAGCCAGAAGCATTGCAAGAGCTACCAGACAAAGTCACAGTTTGGTGCGGTTTATGGGCTGGTGGCATCATTGGACCGTACTTTTTCAAAGATGATGCGAATCGTAACGTAACTGTGAATGGTGAGCGCTACCGTGAGATGATATCCAACTTTTTTTTGCCCAAATGACATGTGGTTTCAACAAGACGGTGCCACATGCCACACAGCACGCGCAACAATGGACTTATTGAGAGGCGAGTTCGGTGAACATTTTATTTCACGTTCGGGACCGGTCAATTGGCCGCCTAGATCGTGCGATTTAACGCCTTTAGACTATTTTTTGTGGGGCTATGTTAAAGCTCATGTCTATACAAACAAGCCCGCTGTAATTGACGCATTGGAAGACAACATTAAAGCATTTATTCGTGAGATACCGGCCGAAATGTTGGAAAGAGTATGCCAAAATTGTACTAAGCGGATGGACCATTTTAGGCGCAGTCACGGGTCAACATTTGCATGAAATAATCTTCAAACATTAAATTATATGGACCGTACTATCGATCCAAATAAAGATTTCATGCATTTTTCTAAATTTTATGTGGTTTTTTTTAAAATTTACAGCTCTTAAAAAAATCACCCCTTATTTGTTTCTGTTGCGGTAGTGATAGCCGGTTAGTCAATAAAGTTAGGGTTACTAAGAAAAAAATTTTTCGGTTACACATTTTAAAGTGTTTTTAGCGGTTAAAGGTTACGGTTTCAGTTACGGTTTTAATCTCTGATATAAAGTACATTACATTATGCATCCAAAGCTTTTGCTCATACTTCGAGGTTGTTATAGTCTCCATTTAAGCCCGATTAGATCTTAAATTAAGAACATATTTGTAGTCGAGGGATTTTTTCGGTCTTTCGACAACACACCGACGGCTTAACTTAGTATTTCGCAATTTAATTTACAAATTTTACGTTTCTATTTACACACGATTACAATATCTCTCTACAGTTTGTCTAAGCTGTCTCTACTATGTGTGTCTATGCCGCTCCGCTCTAGTCGTCGTCCATTTTACAGTGTGACCATCATCAAAATACTTAAAAATACCTTAACACTAAAGTAACGATATATAAATCGGCTATTACCGAATAATTCCAAAAAAAATATATATTAAAATTGTCCGGATGGCATCTCCGACAACATAAAGTTTAAAGTATATCAAAAATGGGCATTTCCCGCCAAATGGTCAACCTGGACCGAAAAATAAAAATGCATAGCGACCAAAAAAGTTCGATTAACGGTTAATTATACTCTGTACCGAAGGTACATAGAGTGTATTAAGTTTGTGCAAAAGTATGTAACAGGGAGAAGGAATCGTTTCCGACCCTATAAAGTATATATATTCTTGATCAGCATCAACAGCCGAGTTTATATAGCCATGTCCGTATGTCCGTCTGTCCGTCCGTATGAACAAACAGATCTCAGAGATGGTAAGAGATAGAGGTTTGACATGTATGGGACAAATGCTTCTTATAGTTGCAGGCAGATCAAGTTTATTTTCAATTTTTGCCACGCCCCCTCCCGCCCCTGCAATTTGTAAAAAACGTCATATCTCCCACAGTTTTGCAGATAGAGGATTCGTACCTTCTAGAGATAGTTAGCAATAGTAGATAGTATTAGCAATATGTGTCGATTTGCTGAAGAAATGAAAAAGATCGGATGAGCGGTTCTTAAGTTATGAGCAAACAAGTGAAACCCACTGTCCCCAGCCACCCCTTCCCATGGCGTTGCATGATAAGTCTTCCTAACACTAATCATGTAGAGAGAGATGAGACATGATGAGAGTAAGCATACCCGGATCTACTTCGAGAAATAGTATCACATTTCAGACAACAAACAGATACGACAGAACATCATCTTTTGCATTCAGCTCCTACTCTAGGTACAGATGTATAAATATAGTCGGGCTTGACCAAACTTTCTCACTGCTTTTTATTTTGCTTCACTATCTAAGTTCTAATCGTTCACGTTCTTTGCATCCGTACGTTCGCGACCGGTACTTAATTAAATTAAAAAAAAAAACCAAAAGATATATTTTTTTGTGTAAACACTCGATAGAAAGCTACATTTATCCTCTTTTATGAAATATTAATCGCTTTCGAATATTCCGTTCCATTTCGCAGATTTTTGCATTTCACTAGATTAAGACAAAGTCGACTTCTATTTTGAGTACGTTCGCGACCACATGTTTATTGCTAAATCTAAAACTCGATAATCCCCGTCTTTTGCACTAAGCACAGAGCTAACAAAATGCTATCAAATCGCAAAAAAAAAAGTGGGGATAATTTTTTTCCTTTTTTTTTTGTACATCAAAAGCGTACGAACGTACGTTCGCGACCCGCGGAAATGCCCATATACATATATTCTTCGCTGAGGTCTTATAAATTCTAAACACAACCCCTATCCATTCTAAACATTCAGCCACAATAAGGATACATTCAATTTAAGTACAGGAAGTTAAAGCTACTCTAATCAAATAAGTCTGGGAAAATCTAATGAAAATGAATAAACCCAAGGACAGAAGGGAATTTCCAAAACGCCTTCGTTGCACACATTTTGGAGTCTCTTTTATCCCTAAGCCCCAAGACATTTTGTACTTAAATTAAAAACGCACATTCTTAAGCACGAAAGCTGAAAGAGTTGTTGATTAAAGAACGTTTGTTCTTATTTTAATAACACTAACAGAAGACTTTTGATTCTAAAATGATTCGTACTTAAGAGAGCGCTTTGCCTACTTGAGGCAGCTATAGCGTATGAGTCAGTTTGCGCGCGCGCATGTATGTGCGCGTGTGTGTGTGTGTCTTAATTGTACAGGGTATTTAGGTTTCGGGCCACTCGACTGCAACGCTCTTACTTGTTGTGTCTCTGCTTGTGCATTGCTGTTCGCTTCTAGCATTCACAACGCAATGGCCCTTTGGCCCTACAAACAGAAAGAGCCCTGTCTCGCTCGGCTGCACCTTATTAATTCCACCATGTGCTACAGCTTTAAAGAAGAGACTCTAACTGGTCAGCAATCGATCGCAACAGCAAAAACCTGCAGGAAATGTAAGAAAACTGGATGAGCAGAAACTCTAGAACACCTCATCTGTAGCTGCCCAGCAATCGAAAACATCTGCACTCCCCAAGCTTTATCTCTCTGGAAGAGGCGGCCAAGAGTGGCCCCAAACAACTATTGTCATTTGCCAAAACGTCAAAGATCCTACAGGATTTCTAACTGAAGTGGAACCCATACAAGTACCCGGCCTCACTAAGGAATGTAAAGTCTTTGTGTGGCCCCCCTACATGGGGTTAGTCGGAGCTACCTACCTACCTAATGATGGGGAGCACCCGGGAATCAGCAACTCGTTGCGGCTCTTTGCGTTTCTCTCAGTCAAATGTTGATATGGATCTTCAAATCGGAATCACTGTTATAATTTATTAAGTCCGTTCCTTTATCCTTTATGTGGTACGCCAGCGGCTAAGCCTCTTGATAGGTTTGGGACCTGGAACATTCAAACATTTAATAACTTCAATTATAGCATTCATTCAAAATGGTTCCCCAGAACTGAATAGCCGCCAGATGAGTTTTATATTAACAGATAACGAACATTACCGTCTTAAATGTAACACCTTCCTTCTATAAAATACCTTAATGGAAGCTTATTTTAGCTTTGATATTATAATAATTCCAATTAAAGGCATTATCAGTTAATGAGTTTCGATTCAGGATCCGGCTCGAAGGACCATCTTATTGTTATGGTTTCTGTACCGTACTTACCCACAATTTCCCTTCATCTCCCTTGCTTTTGTTTTTCTTCCTCTGTTCTTTTGATATTCCAGTTTTGTCAATGTTCCACTGCATTTTCTTTAAATTTTCGTTGTCTTCTTTCTTCAGGTAAGGCAATTGTTGCAAGTCCCCCTTTTTAGCAGAAATTGAAACCAAATTAGCAAAAAAAAAAGAAAGCACAGAAAAATCAATAATGAACGACTGAATGCTGGAATGCTTGTTATTTGAATACAAGCATAAAATTCACTACTTACTATGTTTAAATGGAACATCTCTGAATATCTCTGTCATCTAGTCAGTCAACCCTACTACTTCCCCCACCCCCTCGAACAAACTCGTCGCTTGTCCCCATCGCTGACTCCAATTGAGCGTAAAACAAAAGGCCCTACAACCGGTGTCCTTACTTTGGTATGGTTCGTGTTTTTTGTCTGTTTTTTTTTTTTTTTCGTTTTTGTGTAAAGTTGACAATTTAAATATATATTTTCTAACATTTTCACCCACACCCAAACGGGGGGCGCTGCTCATTTTGGCAAACAGCCGCCGGCACAGACAGAAAATGACAATTGCAGTGCAACTGTCATTCACGTTTCTGACGTTTTGCATATTAGAGATGGTCATGGGCCTATTTTACACGAAGAACGAAGAAACTAAACGGATGCTCATTGAGTTGAGAAAATATTAAGGGAAAATGACTTTTTCGAAGAGGAAGAGGATATTTGTTTTAGAGTTGGTTAGTGCTTAGATTAGTAACCTGTAAGTTCTGGCTCTTTTTACTTTTGACTTAAAACAGAGCACGGCTTATCTCTATTTAATGTGCATATAATACTGCTCTGCGGCAGTGACGTAGACACACCGACAGTATACAACAATGAAGTGCTAAATGAGCGTGGCTAATCACACACACGCAATGCCAAAATGAGCATGTGTGTTTTGCCGGTCCCTGACTTAAAACCTTAAACGCGTTTTTCTCAAAACCAAAGTTCAGCTAAGACTACTGTCAAACTACTCAGAATTGTCATCATTCTCGTCTGAACTTTTAGATACACAAATGTGAGTTTTTCTGTGAATTTTTAAAAAAGCATCAAAAATAGCTCTCTTAATCTGTACTACCCCCTTAAATTACTTTTACGAAGAAACTCTAAAGTGCTTTCAAACCGCTTCACAGACCTCAGACATTGCCCAGGACTCTTTCCTGTACAAATTTCCTTTGTATCTCTGTCTACTTAGCTCACGTTCTCTGAAGACGTGTTTTTTTTTTAAATTTTACGAAACATTTGTGCCCCACTGATGAGACGTAATCTCATGCGCTAACAGATACCAGGAACGGACTGCGTTTACATAAAAGTGTCTGTCGGTGCATGCAAGTTGGTTTCTTACGCAAGCAATATGATTTGTTCCTCTAGACGAGATAAAACTGAACAGTTTATATAAATAACGTGGCCGCTTTGTGATTATGATTTGAGTGTGGGAATAATAGTACCTCATGACACGTCCAGGCATTTCAGATGCTAAGCTGGTGATATGTTTGGCTCGTGTTAGTTTTCTTATATCATACTTTATTAAACTGCTTTTATTCACATGAAATTTATTTATACGTTTAAAATTATAACCTTCAACAGAGAACTAAGACTATGAAAATGTTTGTGCCATATTTGGAATAAGTGGGTAGGTGTGCCCGTTGTTGTTCTCTGACTTTAGCATTATTGTGGTGGAAAATCAATCGTAGAGACATGACTATAAAAAAATAATTGACTACAAATTGACATATGATGTTACCGTATACACTGGATGTCATGTTCTTGTATTGTGAAATGAGTACTTTTACAACGAACAAAAGACAATGAATTACTCATCACCCACTCAGAAAATTATTTTTCTATATTTAAGAAAATCGCCACTTAAATTTAGAAAAAAATTTCTATATTTAAGAAAAAAATTTCTGAATTTTAGAAAAGTTGCCCTAAAAATGAATTTTTAGAAAAAACTTTCTAAAAATTAGAAAAAATATATTTTTTTCTAAATTTTAGGGTGAATTTGCTTTATTGCCTTTTCTAATTTTTAGGGTAATTTCGCCTTTGATTTAAGAAAATATTTGTTACAAATTTAGGGTACTTTGCCCTAAAATTAAGAAAATAAACCCTAATTTTAAGAAAGTTTTTCTAAATCCACCACCTTTCTTAAAATGTTTGAAAAAATGACGAAGCCGTCCATGTGATGGCATTCGTTTACACACACTAATGTCCATTCGCAATGCCTGAAGAATGTAGATGTATTGAGCAAGTTTTTGTTTTGTCTTGACATACGTTACACCATGTAATCGATTAAAGGATTGTATAAAATATAGTCAATGTTAAAAACACCTCAAATATAAATAAAAAACATAAAAAGAACCATTAAATAAGAAAAAAAAAGTATGGTCCTACGGGGACTTGATTCCAGTCCCCGACATTTTCTAAGCTAATGTCTTATCCACTCGACCACGACCCTTGCTTCTTATTGAGTGGCAAAAGTGAGTACTTAAGCGCCAAATACGGCACACAAATTTATAGGTACGATTTTAACGCAAGGTATTGCTAAACAAAATTAAAAAAAAAACATTAAAAAAAAGAACAAAAACAAAAAAACATAAAAATAAGTAGAAAAGTTTGCTCCTACTGGGACTTGATCCCAGGCCTCCACGTTTGCTAAGCGAATGTCATGTCAACTAGACCAACTGCGTACATTCTTAACTACGGTTGTGACGCAACGTCTTGCTTAAGGCTAATAGTCGAGTGGGCTAAGACGTCGTCCGTGTGTTCAGTATTTGTGAGTGGTCCCGAGTTCAAGTCCCAGTAAAGTAAGTAAAAAAAAATAATTGTTAATGCTTATTTCAAAATTAATTTATAGCTTAAAAAAAAGTGGGTTGGTGAAGAGGTGACGGGAGGTTGTGATTTGGTGAAGTGAGTGGGTGGACCCAACAACAACCAACACGGTTGGTCTTGGGCGGTCGTCGTCCTCCTCTTTCCACAATTTTTTTAGTCTTTTACTGCCAGCTGCTTCCTCCTCATGCCAGCGCTGCCATAATCGCTTGGGAATTTTAAATCGACATAACAGCTGAAATTGTCTAAGGGTTTTTTTAGAAAAATTGCCCTGAAATCTAGAACACAATTTCTATTTTTTAGAAAAGCATTTTCTTAAATATAAGGCGAGTCGCCTTTGGCCCTTTTTTTAGGGCGATTTTCTAAATATTAGGGCGAAAATGGCACTTTTTAGGGCGAGTTGTTTTTTTTGATTGATGTTTCTGAATATATATGTTGTTAATGTATTTTTTTAAGTTTTTTTAAACAAAAAAGGGAATGGGGTTTTATAAAATGAATTGGGAGGAATTGTGGGACGAATGGCACCCACCGCAAATGGTAGGGCCAACACACAATAAAAGAACTTTTAAGGGAAGAGAATACGCTTAAAACAGCCTCCTGGGTAAACACCAGGCAGCTAAAGCATTAATAGATCCAAAAGTTAATCCAACAAGGAAAGAATGCCCTCAGGATTTTGACAGGGCTCACGGGTCACTGCAGACTGGGTCACTGCACAAATTGGGAAAAACAAACACCCAACTTTGCACATATTGTAAAGAAAGGAGAGTCTTCAGCTGTAATGTATTCATTACTTCCCGTATTTAATTACTTTTCATTACTAAACACACAGTTGTTTGGGTAATGAAATAAAACAATTCCTGTTTACGATTTTTTAATAATCGTAATTGTAACGTACATAACGATTATTCAGTGAATATTCAAAAATTTGTTACTTTTACAATTACTTAGATAATTGTAACTGTAAAAGGTGATTATTGAGTAATTGTTGCTGAAATGTTGAATTATTTTGTATTTGTAGCTGAAAATTATGGTTTTTTACAAATCAAATTTTGGAAAACACCAAATTAAATTGTTTATTTTTGTGTAATAGCGTAATCCCATTAAATTGTGTAATAGATAAGCAATATTTATTGAATACCGAATTTTGATGACGCTAATAGCAACAATTTTAGACTTTCTTCAGAAAGAGAACAATTTACATTTTTGATGTCTCATTCCGGCATTGACTACCCTGGCAGTAAAGTTGCGGAGAATCTCTGATTCCACTGAGATCTTAAGCTTAAAGAATGGTATTCTGGAAAAAGTCAAGTAGCGTCAAGTCAGCTCTGCTTACAACCCACCCAAATCCTGGCTTTTGTACAGGAAATAAGGCTGCTAGGAGAGTTGTTAAACTTGTCCCAGAGGTTCTTCCGATTCCTACCTGATTCCCACACAGAGATCAAATAAATGCTGATATTCACCAGATTTAAATGAACCTTTCAAATATATCAATATTTTTTAAAAGAAAAAAATGGTGGAAAAAAATTGGGGAATTTCATTTCGTTTTAAAAAAGAAAATTAATATATATTTTTGATAAAAATAATATCATTCACGTGAATTGATATGAAATAGTACCAGAATGATACTAATAATGTTATTATGATATGTTTAAAAATATCGATTTGAAATTTTTAACATATCAATTTGATATTTTTCGTATCTGCTTAAAATTGATGTGAAAACTATTTTTATTTTCTGTGCACCAGATCCCCACTAGATCGCCACCAGACAACCACCAGATCCCCACCAGATCCACACTAGATCCCATCGATCCCCACCAAATCTTCACCAGATCCCGACCAGATTCCCACCAGATCCCCACCAAATCTCCACCTGGTCCTCAAAAGATTCCCACCAGATCTCCACCAGATCACCACCAGATCCCCACCAGATCCTCACCACATCTTCACCAGATCCCGACCAGATTCCCTCCAGATCCCCACCAGATCTCCACCTGATCCTCAAAAGATTCCCACCAGATCCCCACCAGATCTCCACCAGGTCCCCACCAGATCCGCACCAGATCCCCACCAGATCCTCACTAGATCCCCACCAGATTCCCACCAGATTCCCACCAGATCCTCACCACATCCCCACCAGATCCCCACTATATCTATACTAGATCTCCACCAGATCTCCACCAGATCCCCATCTGATCCCCACCCATCCCCACCAGATCACCACCAGATCCCCCCACTTCCACCTCACACCGGCTGATTTTGCAAATCAAAAGACACAAATTTTTCTAGATTTAGTCCACCAGTCAGACATCTACATTCCTTTGAAAACAAGGTACACACCACAAAGAAGGCTGGTCGACTGTACTGCTGTTTCATAAATCTCTCGATTCAGTCGTCAGCAATCTTTGCCCGTATTCTTCGTATCGGCAGAGTTGCTACACCCACATGGGAGTTCCAAAGGCAGGCAATAGAAAACCCCATACAAACAGACAACGCCAAGTGACAGAAGCTATAACTAAACTATATTTTTATACACTGGACCAGAGTATACTCTGTAAACAAAGTATATTTAGCTTGTGTGTATATAAAAAAATTTCAGTAAATGGGGTACACAAACCTCTTAGCCATAACTACCGAATTAATTCTTAGGGCCACAGAAATTTTTTTGGTTGGTTTCAAACCCCTGTTAGTTTAGAAATGTTTTAAGTGGAACTTCAATCGGATTAAGGCGCAATTTTGGTGTTCTGGCGCCAAAAAATTTCTAAATTTTCTTTTTATTAATGAAGAATATAAACTAAATTTGAATTAATAAAATCGTAAAACATATTACACCGATTAGAAATTTGGAGTTCTGTGGCACCCACGAATTTTTTAAAGAGATTTACAAACCATCCGTCGGCAAAATCTCTAGAGATTTCTGTGGCACCCCCGTATATGTATATTCTTCATCAGCATCGTCTGTTTGAACAAACAGATCTCAGAGATGGTAAGAGTTAAAGGTTTGACATGCATGGGACAAATATTATACTAGCAACCCCTTTTAATAAACCCCTTTTAATATTTATTATATATATTCGCACAATCCAAATGACCCGAGCATTGCAGGGTGTACACCAAGTAAATAACTTAATCTTATCAATCCTTGAGAATTATTTGAAAATGACCGCCACTCAGTCACTCAGGTCACTCAGTATACAAGGGGCAACGACGAGACCGAGTAGAAGACAGACAGAATAGACAAACCGTAGAGACATTGTAAATATGGAAAATGAAGTGATTGTGCATTAAAAGCATGTGTAAATAGAAAACCGTGTAAATGAAAAACCTCGTTTCACAATAATAATAAAATGAAATTTTTAATCAACTATTATCAGCACATACATATTTCATCAAGAGTTTTGTTTCTGTCTATTTTCTAACAGTAAACGTTTTTACCTCAAATGATTAGGGGTCTTCTCATTCAAAACCCGTTTTTTGGACCCTCCTTTAAAAAATTCTTATTTGAAAACGCAAAGAATAATTGAAAACTTTTTTTTATTTATTTTATTACAAAAGGTTCAAAGTAAATAAAAAATTTTTTTTGCCTCGATACGAGGGCTGTTCAAAAAAGTAATGAGACTTCAAAGTTGGTGGTGAAAAAAAGGTGTCGTCACGGCGGTCACGATTCCGGGTCTCCGGAGCGTCTGAAATGAAAAAAAAAACGGGGTTATAATCAGTATAGATGTAATTCTCGGGTGAACCTCAAACTTAATTTTGTGATTTTTTTGACAAAATGGCGGCCATTCAAAAAAAAAATTCAATTTCGGGCTTTTTATACCCTTGAAAAGGGTATATTAAAATTGTCCAGATGTTTGTAACGCACAGAAGGAAGCATCTCCGACCACATAAAGTATATATTCTTGATCAGCATGACGAGCTGAGTGATTTAGCCATGTCCGTCTGTCCGTCTGTCCGTTCGTCGTCCGTCTGTTTCTCGATCTCCTCCGTCAGTTTTGGAGCTATCTGAACCAAACTTTGCACAGAGTCTTTTTGGTATAACTGCTAAATTTGTCGGAACCGACCGGAACGATACTTCCGTAGGTAACATGTTCAAAAAGAGTTTTAGTGAAAACTTGTTTGTTTTCATGCTATCGCTCCCCCTATATTTCTTCTTTCAATTTTATTTTATCAACTATATAGTATGCTGACAAACAGGTCAGATTGTATATGTACGTACAAATTACAAGTTTGTCGAGTCCCGCTCCAAATTGTTGAGACAAGCTTTTTGATGATTTCGTATTGCCTTAAAACTTCGCCCCGTTAGCTTCCCTCTTTTTTTTGTAGTTTAGTGTAAAAAAAATAGTAAAAAATTTTTAAAATTATGGTCGAGGTTCACCCGAGAATGGTGACAATTCTGCGTCGATTCCACTTTGTTTCATGAAAATCGGTTCAGTTGAACTGGAGATATCATGGCCGTCAGTTCGAAAATCGTGGATTCGAGATAAACGCGTTTAAAGTTTGAAGTAATTTTTTTGGAAAAAAAAAATCAAAAATGTTTAAATGCAGTTTTAAAGAGCTGACAATTCTCCGTCGAATTCACTTTGTTTCATCAAAATCGGTCCGGTAGAACCGGAGAAAACTTAACTCATAGGTCAAAAATACGAGGGTTTCAAAAAAACCCAAAAAATTTTTTTCAAGAAAAGCAGTTCTGCTGGTATCAAAGTTATTTTTTTTGGCAAAAAAAAGAAAAAAGTGACAAATTAAAGTACGCAATTATCAAAAGGAGGTAATTCTGCGTCATTAAAGCTTTATTTCATCAAAATTGGTTCAGTAGATGTGAAGAAAACTGGCCAGGTAGTCAAAAAAGGGCCTTTGAAAGAAAATCTAAATATTTCAGATATTTTTTACTTACAAATATTAGTCGGCGATGCCAGCTCCATACAGGCCACCTTCCTCTTTTTTCGTAGAAACTGCTTTCTGCTGCCCTCTGCTCTGCGAGCCGTTCTGCCAGCTTTTGATGATACCGCAGCTCGAGTCCCTGATCGGTTCAATCTGTCTTCATTGCGAGATAGTGCGTATTCGTATGCGTTTTTGCCAATCGCAATACCCATCAAACCCATAATTTTAAGTATGGGTATAAAACCGTCGTTGAAGAGGCACGTTGCAATGAAATTGGCCACTTCGATGGTGCGTGCGCCTGAGTTGATGTGTTTGGGCGAAAGTGACCAAAGAATAGAATTGTAGGACTCATTGGAATTCTGAGTTTCAGATCCAAGGCATCTTTCAAGCAAATTAGGCGAAAAAAACAGCTCATTTTGAAGAAGACCTTGCTTCACAAAAAAGGCTGTATCTTCTAAAGTATTTCGAATTTCTAAAAATCCTTTTAGGGCATATTCACAACTACCCAAGCTATAAATAAATGCAAAAAATAAAAAGTCGAAAAAAAAGTTGCTCAATGAGAAGACCCCCTTAAGGGCCGATTTCTGTTCTCCCAGATAGCTGCTATGTGTCAGCTAGTCATCAATTTTACACTTTTATTTGTTAGTTTATGTGACTGATAGCTCTATATAGAAGATGTGAAATCGGCCGTAAATCAATAACTTCAAATGCTGCTGAGTTGCTGCTGCCTTGTTTGTGTAGGTCATAAATACGAAGTGCTTAATCATCTCCTCATTCAATGTTCCGACTCCCCTAGAATTTCTTGATTTAAAATTGAGCAAAAAATGTTATCTTTCATTTTGAATAAAGCAGCAAAAGTTGCATAGTTTCCAAAGCTGAGAGTGAAAGTGTTCCATAGAATAAGAAGCGAAACCGCAGACGGAGTGGAATATATTTTATTATTCTCGCACACACACACACACACAAATGCTTGAAGCTTTTGCTGCATAAGCTTTCTACCTACATTTTATTTGATTTCATTATGTTAAAAAGTTGTTCAAGAGTGAATCATGCTCCAGGGGTGGGGAGGGGTGTGGGGGGGGAATGGTTGTTGTTGTTCTTTTTGCTTGGCAGCAGACAGCGAGCAGACGAAGCCCAAGGACGTCAGACAGTCTGAGAATGGTGAACAAATGAGCACACACACACACACACACAGGATGCTGCACCAACCAAGTGATGACGGTGGTGGCGGGGAGAGTAGGAAAGGGGAACTGCAGTCGGCAGCATTTTATTATCCTTATTTAAGTTTGAAACTTATTGCAAAGTGGGAAACTGAAACTCCAAATGTCTGGCACTCTCTTCCACTCGCTGGCACTAAAAATATGGAAAACTTTGCAGACAACGCCAGACAAGAAGCCAACAACAACAACAACAACAACAACAACTGGGGGCAGGGGAAAGGCCAAGGACGTTGCTCAAGTTGTTCGCGAAAATAGCGAGCGTTACACAGTGGTACAAGGTAACCAAAAAAATATGCTATCAATGCTATCAAAATCAAGGAATCAAGTTTAATCGTCTTGTCATCCTTATGAAAGAAATGAGAACGTTGCGACTTTGTCATAAATGTTTAATGAAAACGATTTCTATCAATCAATTCTTAAGACAGATGAATAGTCCGAAAAATATTGTTAGGTCTTAAAACCATTCCACCTCTGCCTGGTTTATTTGGTATTATTTCGAGTTTCAAGTTCGAAAACTGATTCCCAATGGGAATTTTTCAAAATTTCTCAAAATTTCTTATACTTGGCTTACAAACCGAGTCTAAAATTGATCGCTTAACAAAAATATAAATTAAAATTTCATATGAAATAATTTTCTAATTATTTCCCCACTTTTGCCCCACAGTGCAAGGCGACTGCATTGCTCTGGCATTCAAATAAAAAAAGAGTTATATACACACTCAGACTCCAGCTTCAGACTGCAGACTACTACTCGCACTCAGTGCATGGTTTATGTACCCAGGACACTATATCTATATGTATATATACAAAGTATATACTCATGTATACATGAAAGAGCGTGGAATGCATTGTGGCCACCGCATTTGGGGCAAATAGTTTTTGCTCTAGTTTGAACTTTAAGACAAAGTTTCGCTACACACACACACACTACACACACACACACACAGTGTGAGAGAGAAAACTGTTTTTCGCAACTTTAAGTGAAGGTCGCTGCGCCAGAAAAGTTTTCGAAGCAAGTTCATGTTACGAATATTATGCCAAAGATATGTCCTAGTGTTCCAGTCGTTGGTCTAGTCTAGCAAATAGCTTTCATTTTGGAAAGGTTAGTTGAGCAAAGACTTCTTTCTTTTCGTCCATAACTTTGCAACAATTTAACAAGCCCAAGTCAAAAAGACCGCCAAGGCCTTAGCCAAAAGCCAAGACGGGCTTACACTGGAAATAATTGGAAGTGACCAATAAAAATTTATAATAATTTACTTAATTCAGAACATTAAAGCTTATCTTATGAAAATAGTCAATGAAGTCAAATTTAGTTGAATATCGAGCTGAAATTTTTAAGAGAATATTTTGATATTTTGCTCAGAAAACATAGAAAACCGAAAACCATATAACCGAAGTTCAGCATCAAAACCACTTTGAATGCATTTCTTCTACCAAAAGTTCGTTACTTGGTGTCTGTCTTACAAGGCTGGTGAGTTAGTGGTGCCACCTAAAATTTACTTGCGTGTTCTACGAATTCTTTAACAGAACGTCCATCAGGCTCTTCACTTTTTATAACGAAAACCAGGGGCATTTCAAGCCATTCTCTGTTTTCTTTCTCAAATCGTTTTCTGGATCTTTCTGTACTTTTCCATTTTTCACACGCTTTTTCTACATTCTTGATTACTTTAGGCTTACCCATCAATTAAATTGTCTAACACGTTTTGATTCCAATTTCAATTTTTCCTTTTGATTTCACTAATTTAAACTTAATTTTACACATTTTGAATCAACCGATTCAAAAGACAGAACACTTTTGCCTTCAACGCATTAAAACCAACAAGTTCTGCTTTTGATTTCACAGCGATACATTTCGTTTGTCCTCTAAACTGCACAAATTTCAGTTGCCCCTTTATATCGACCATGCAGGGACTTCCAACTTGAGAATTACAAGTGTTCTTTATATTTATACGATTTGCTTGCAATCAATTCAATATAAGTAGTACGACATTTGAATCGTGTTCAGTCCCAGGTTACCGAATTCGAATTTCAAACCCAAAAGGGTTCTAGATATTTAACAAAATAATCGTTGAATTGATGAATTTTCCAATGAAAAAATGTAAGCACTCCAGCATTTTTATACTCTGTACCAAAGGTACAGAGACTTTATAAAGTTTGTGCAAAAGTATGTAACAGGGAGAAGAAATGATTTCCGACATCCCCGAAATTTGGAATAAACGTCATATCAAACACAGTTTTGTAGATAGATGATTCGCACCTTCTAGACATACTAAAAAAAAAAAATCAATCCATACGGGATCAAATCATTCCTTATTGAAAAGAAAAAAGGATTGAGTTGATCCGCCTTTTTTGATCCCAATAAAGATTACAAATATCCCGGGGTAATCCTTTAAGAGATGAAATTAGCAAAAATTTTTAAAAAATGATATTATTTAATCCCAAAGCTATATCATTATTGGCATGTTCGACTTTTTAATTTGAGGAAAGACTACTCTTTTTTTCCTTTTCTCCCCCAGCCCCTTCCGTAGGACATCCATATCAACTTCCAACTCGGTTTATTTAAGACTTCTGAAAAAAACAAATAAATATACAAATTGTTGTACTCAACTGGGATTCGAATCCATTAACATCCGAGCACTGAACATGAATGGAATGGCATTTCATCGTACACCACCAACCCCATCAGTTGTTGCTACATGTCTAAAAGGCTACTTATATTTCTTCGCTCTCGGCTCTCCAATTTATGGACATGTGATCTCAAAAAGGATTGAAGTAAGCACATTTGGAATGATTCAAATTGGAAAGGCATGGGTCAATCCTTACAGGATTAAA
Organism: Lordiphosa stackelbergi; assembly: GCA_018904235.1. NCBI lineage: Eukaryota > Metazoa > Arthropoda > Insecta > Diptera > Drosophilidae > Lordiphosa > Lordiphosa stackelbergi. The sequence goes on from JAEIFU010003065.1 coordinate 28,641, forward strand.
TTGTGTAAAATATCTTTGAAGTAGAGATTAATTTCCACGCTCATGCCGGGCTTACTCAAGATTTAAAAGATTGAAAAATATCTTGGCTTTTTTTTTCTGTGTAGTTAGTCATTAGTAATATGTAACGATTTGCCAAAGAAATTATGAGGCAACAAGTAAGACCGTTGCAGTCGAGTAGCCCGACTTCAATATACCCTGTACAATTGACTACGAGAGCGTAAGTTAAAGTCGGCTCTAACCGACTTCGATAAACACGTTACTCATGAAAAAACATGTTTAACAGTGCTCCTGCTTTCGTTAGGGTGATCCGGAAAGTATGCCAGCCAGTGGGAGTTATTTTTTGGTTCCCTTTTTTGCTCATAACTGGAGAACCGTTCATCCGATCTTTATCATTTCTTCACAAATCGATTTATTTTGCTAATGACTAAGTAAACGAAGTCTATTGTTAAAATTGTGCGAGATATAACGTTTTCCAAATTGCAGGGGGGAGGGGCGTGCCCAAAATTTGAAACAAACTTGATCTGCGTGCAGATAAAAAAACATTTGTCCCATACATGTCAAACCTCTATCTTTTACCATCTCTGAGATCGACGCGTTCATACAGACAGACGGACGGACGGACAGACGGACGGAGGACGGACACAGACGGACAGACGGACAGACGGACAGACGGACACTCGGCTGTTGATGCTGATCAAGAATATATATACTTTATAGGTTCGGAAATGTTTCCTTCTTCCTGTACATACATTTGCTAACTTCACATGATCCCCTTTTACCCATTTTTAATGGGTACAGGGTATAAAAGACAAACGAGAGATTGAACACGATCGCCGAAACGACATGCGTAAATCGTTTACCATAGCAAGTGTTTTGTAAATGTCGGAGGCTGCAGTACGACAACGCTTGCAAAAGCAACCTAATCTTAAGCTTGGCTTGTAAAATTCTTGCTAAACACAACGTACATATATTCATACATATCTGTGGCAATAAGGAATAACAGCGTAACTCGAGTTATGTCAAAATTGAGATATTAATTCCAATGGCTTCCTCGGTTTCTGAAATTGAAATTGAAAATTAAACATATGAATGTTAGATATTGTGGAAAAAGCACAACTCAAAAAACTTCACAAAATTCTCCTGATACGTACATGGAAAAACAGCACTAGTTAAGATAATTAAGATTAAACGGAAGCGAAGAACAAAAAACAGCACAACTATTGATGTGCTTGTCTGTATCATAAAATACAATATGGAAAAACAACACTACAGCATTTTTGGGCCTGTAAGACCAATTATAAAAGTAACAAGTGAGAAAGTCGGTCAAGCCCGACTATAATATACTCTGTACTCTCTCTCTCTCTCTCTCTCTCTCTCTCTCTCTCTCTCTCTCTCTAAGATTGTGGGGTTGGTTGTGAAAGGGTGGGTGGTGGGTGGCAGGGGGTGGCAGGGAGTGATTCAGATTCACTTATTTGCTCATAACTTGAGAACCACTCGTCCGATCTTTATCATTTCTTTGGCAAATCGATACATATTCCTAATGACTAACTATCTCTAGAAGGTACAAATCATCTATCTACAAAACTGTCGGGAGATATGACATTTTCAAAATTGTGGGGGCGGGAGGGCGTGGCAAAAATTGAAAATAAACGATCTGCCTGCAGAAGTATAAACATTTGTCCCATACATGTCAAACCTCTATCTCTTACCATCTCTGAGATCTGTTTGTTCATACGGACGGACAGACGGACAGACAGACGGACAGACGGACAGACAGACGGACAGACAGACGGACAGACGAACGGACAGACAGACGGACAGACGGACATGGCTATATCGACTCGGCTGTTGATGCTGATCAAGAATATATATACTTTATAGGGTCGGAAATGATTCCTTCTCCCTGTTACATACTTTTGCACAAACTTAATATACTCTATGTACCTTCGGTACAGAGTATAAAAACGATTTTCAAAAGATTAATATACTTCAAATAAGAATAACTACCAATCGGTGTGAAAATTTCACTATCGGTCCAATCACTTTTTCACAGAATCATTTTAAAGTCAATATTGCTCTCCTAAAAAGTAAGAAAAAACACACTTGTGCTGTTTTATACAATTGAAGGTATATTAAAATTGTCCGGATGCTGTAACTTTCAGAGGCATCTCCGACCACATAACTTTATATTCTTGATCAGCATGACAGGCTGAATTGATATAGCCATGATCTTTTTTTTTTTTCCCTATCTATGCTATCTCCTCCGTCAGTTTTAAAGCTATCTCAACCAAACTTTGCACGAAGTCTTTTGGTACAAATACGCTGCACATTTGTCGAATTGGCCTGATCGGATGACTATAAAATATAGCTGCGCTAGGAACGATCGGTTGAAAAAGTAGTTCTAGTGAGAAAAACTTTTTTGTTTTCAATGCTATCGCTACCAAACCTCGTATTTATGAGGTTTTTATGCTCCATAATTTCAGCAAGTTTTATGCAAATCAGGGCAACTATATGAAGTATAGCTGCCATACGAAAGATAGATCTGAAAAAAAGTTTTAGTATGAAAACTGTTGGTTTCAATGCTATCGCTCCCAAAACTCGTTACTGATCAATGTGATATGCTAACACATAATTCTGTTAAGTCTGATTCAAATCGGATGACTATAGCATATAGCTGCTATAGGAATGATCAGTCGGAAAAATAGTTTTAGTGAGAAAATTTTTTTTTTTTTTTTTAATGGTAGCGTCTTTGTTCGTTCCAGTTATAAATATTATCTGTCTCAACACAATTTAAGAAAGTTTGATAAAGTAGAGTGTTTTTTTTAAGCATAAATGAAAATTTAGAGAGGTTGTCCTTAATAGATTTCTTTTTGTATTATAGATAACAAAGTTTTTAAACAAAACAAAAAATTATTTTAAGTTTAAATGGGCGCGACGAGGTCACAAAGTTTAAACGAAAAATTACCCATTCGCCTAAGCTACATCAAAAAATATTATCAATAAAATCTGTGCCAAATGCGTAGGGTTTTTAAACACTTTAAATTTGTCAAGTTTTTGCGATTTTTATGAATGAAAACATTTGACAATTTTGAACAAAAAGTGAAAACTTAACAAAAATTTTAAAACTTCTTCGCTCTCATTAAAAATAACTTTTAATAATAAATTATTATTATTATTATGCCGCGACTTTGCGTCCAAGATTTGAAGAAATTGTAGAAATCGTGTTTTTTTTATCTTTTGAGGCTCAGCGGCTTAAAAGCATTGCTAAACTTTTTTCCCATACCGTCCCAAAGGACAAGACCAAATTAATTAGGCGTTCGAAAATTCCCCGAATTATATATGAATCCCTTTCGTTAAGTGGATGTGAATTTCCCATATTTAGCCTATTTCTAGTCACTAAATACGGATTGAGCCCTGCTTGCTCATTATTGGAAACGTATAGATTCCTAAATCTTTCCCAAAAATTAAAGAGACAATATATTTCGATAAAACTTTGACATTAGTCCCGTTTCGTTGAACCAATATTTACGAACTAAGTATCAAAATGAACTGACTTATGGCAGCCCCTCTTCAATTATAACTCAATTCAATTTAGTTTTCCCCCTTATTCCCCGACCCCTTCTCTCGACTCTTTCGCCTTGCCACCCCTCCCTCTTCCTGCGCTCTCCACTCTTTCACGTCCTCCCTCATGTCAAATTTCAAAAACAGGTCTTACTTAATTCTACTTGAAAATTTTACGAAATTTTTTAAACAATCTAAAATCCGAAAAGCTGATTTCAGGTGAGAATAAGAGATCAAAATCAGTATGGAATAAAGAAAACAAAAATCGAAAAAGCAAATGGAAGCCAAAAGACAATTTGAAATTAAGCCAGGGGTCGGCAAACAACACATTCACATTTTGGCATTGCGTAAATGTGTGTAGCCAGGGACACTTAATTCAGCATTGTTGGCGTAGTTCTGGTAGGAATATTCTTTTGGCTAAAAACTTGTTTGAATATCGTGCTTAAGTTAATTTTTGTCATTTTGTCATAGGATTGATTAATGGTGGTTCGCGCTCAATTTAATCTCGGATTTGTTAGCAATCTTAAGCCGATTTCGAAATCGATATATCCAAGTCGAACCTTCTTGAATGGATCCGAAGCTCGAATAACAAAATAAAATCAATCCCGTGAATCGAAATAAAGTCCAGCTCGCCCAAGCTAAAATCGTGATCAAGTCAATCCTGGCGTACTTGGTTTGATCAGCTTCTAACATTGTTTTGGGTTGTCTTCTGTGTATAAACTAATGTAGAGATGGCAGCTCTTCCTTCGATTACTTTCGAGAGGGAGGCTAGGTTCCCAATTGCAACTCGAATATTTGCCACAGTGTAAGCACAATGAACTTGCACGCTTGATTTGCAATACGGCAATTGTGACATTTGCAGCAGGTTGCTGTTGCTGTTGCCGTTGCCACTGCCGTTGCCCACTCTCCAGTCCACTCTACATCCAATTCCAGGTTCCTCCTGTCCAACCGCACAGCAATTGCCGCTCGGCCTGAGTGAAATGCCTTGACATTGCGTGCGGCTGCTGCTGCTGCTGCTGCTGCTGTTGCTGGGGGTAATTGGCGTGCGGTGGCCAGGAGACTTGGGTTAACTTGGGAGACGACGCAACAAACGCGTTAGCAATGCAATTTATGTGCGTTTAGACGCATATTTTGCCAATTAAATATTGCGATAAAGCATGCAGCCCATACGTTTGTTTGTACGTACAAGTCGCCGGTCGTCGTACGCCGGTCGCCAGTTTGCCAGTTGGCAGTAAGCAGTAAAAACTGCAGCAGCAGCTAACTGATAAATGC
>JAEIFU010003066.1:0-33461 GCA_018904235.1 Lordiphosa stackelbergi
ATTAGGTTACCCAAAAAGTAATTGCGGATTTTGCAAAGAAAGTAAATGCATTTTTCAATCAAACTTCAGAGTGAACTTTAATCAAATATATAATTTCCATTTGTTCGATAATTTTGCCATCTTCCGGCAAATTTTGTATTCCACGCTCATAGCTGGCCTTTATCTGCAAAAAACTGAACCAAGTGCGATTTTATAGCCTCATCATTGCCGAAAGTTTACCATTTAAGGAGTTCTGCAAAGATCGAAATAAATGGTAGTCTGGTGATGTCAAGGTAGGGCTATATGGTAGATGCATCAAAACTTCCCACCAACTGTCCCAGTGTTTGCCGGGTCATCAAAGAAATGTGGTCTGGCGTTGTCATGATGGAAAATGACGCCTTTACGATTGATCAATTCTGGCCGTTCTCGTTGATGGCTGCATTCAATTTGTCCAGTTGTTGACAGTAAACATCCGAATTAATCGTTTGGTTCCATGGAAGCAGCTCAAAATATACCACACCCTTCCAATCCCACCAAACGGCAGCATAACCTTCTTATGGTGGATATCAGACTTTGAAGTGGTTTGAGCTGGTTCACCATGTGCGGACCATGATCGTTTTCGATTAGCGTGATTGTAAAAATCCATTTTTCCATCTCCAGTTATGATTCGCTTTAAAAATGGATCGAATTCATTGCGTTTAAGATGCATATCACAAACGTTGATTCAGTTTGTTAAATGAATTTCTTTCAATTCATGTGGTTCCCAAATATCAACTTTTCCACCAGTCCAAGACTTTGTGTGTGATAATGAACGGTTGATTTTGGTATATTGCCTCTCTCCTATCTCGCGCTCAGTTACCCGACGATCCAATTAGTTAATACTTCCAGTTTGGTCATCATCAACTTCATTTGGCCGACCTGAACGTGGCTCATCTCTAAGTGAAAAATCTCCAGAACGGAATTTGCGAGACCAATTTGGCCACTGTCTTTCTTTTAAGGCTTTATCACCATACACATCAGTAATTTTGCTTTACGGAAATAATAAGTAAAATATGACGAAAATGCTCTTTGGACTCCATATTAAAGGGCCTTAATCAAACAAATATGAAACAAAATTACGCGCACTTTTTTTCTAAAGCAAGCTAATAGTGACAATAATAACTGACAAAAGAAAGAATGCAATTACAGAGTCACAAGCAGTTAAAAAAATTATAAGCACGCCGACTACATGAAAAATCCGCAATTACTTTTGGGCAACCAATATATGCATAAATTAAAGTAACTTAATATAAAATGTTATTGCAAAAATGTACAAGAGAGACAATCTCATTATCTACATGGCGGTTGTACCCACGGCTATCGATTGTCAAACTTTCATTTATTATAAATTTGGTAATTTACTTACGTTCTGATGTTTGATGTTTTTGATTTCCTCGATTATTTCATCAACAGAGGACAGGAAGATTGTTCTTGCATATCATGCGTAACACAGCTTCCGATATTTCATTTGATTTACGTCCATTATCTGCAAACAGACACACGTACATTATTTGTTAAAAAAATTCGATTATTTAGTTTCCATATTTACCTTTGAAGGCTCCCATATTCTTTATCGCATCCACTACTAATATATGGTTTGGTGGAATTTTCGTCAAAAAAAAAATTCGAAGATTTTAAATAAAATTTTACGTTTACATTACAGCCTCCGGAGATTGAACAAGACCGAGCCTGTTTATGCCCTTTTTTATAGACTTACATAACACATATGTATTTATGTTCAATACCAGAACATTTAATGTGCAGCCACAATAAAATGCACAAATTGCCGCCGGAATTCAAAATAATATACATATACAATGCCCATTTGCCGTTGATAAGTTAAATTTCTGCCAAGCATCTACAAGCTTTGCTCTTAAGTGCACCTTTATATTTGTTGAGTTGCCACTGGTCTTTTTCTTTATTGCACAAAAAAAATGCGATTTTGTGCATAAACTTTAATAAAATAACTTTTAAACATTTTGCCTCAAATGTCCAGCGCACACAAAAACAGTTATTCACAACACCTTGACCGCACGATAAAACAAAAATATCCACGAAAAATAGCACCGAAAAAAATATTTGATATTCAATATCGCTGCCGAAAATATTCGATAATGATATTCGTCCTTTTTGGGCAAAAAAAAAAATCGATATTTCTATATATCGATAATATTTCGACAACCTAGTAAATTTGCAGAGAATCTCTGATTCCATTGAGATCTTAAGCTTAAAGAGTGAGCCGAATGGGAATGAGTAGTAGTAAGAAGCACTTTCAAATATTTCATAACTACGCCGAAAGCGAATACTGCTAATATCGCATCGTTTTATTTGCAATGGTTTAGTTGTATGGTAGAATATATGATGAAATTCAGCAAATTGTTATAGCGGAAGCAGTGCAATATGCTTTGACACATAGAAATACAATGGACTCAAAAGAGAACATAAAATCCCCAAACATCAATTCTATGATTTCAACGAAACCAGTGGGGTAACAAAAATCTTTTTATGGTGATGCCATCTTGTTGCGGTGTCCAGGTACCCAGATGAGATGGACGCGCAACTTGTGTTACTCCCTTAAGTCTTTATAATAATCTTTGGTCATATGAAAAATTGAAAATTTCACAATTCGTTTAAAAGTTTGATCTACAACTCGTATTTATTCGTCTATTTTGCCAACCATCAAATCTTCATAATAATCTATGGTCATACGAAAAATTTTCCGATTTCGCAATGTTTTGGACTGTTCAATCTACGACTCTTATACATATATTTACCATATTCAAATGCAAATTTGCCAATTTTCTGCGGTTTTTGGTCTACACCTCTTAAAGATGCGTTTTTAATTGGCATTTAGCCAAACTTCATAATAATCTTAATTCCTTTAAAATTTTGAAAATTGCGTTTTTTAAATTGAATCTAAACCTTCTATTTACAAACTCTTGCATATAATAGATAATGGTATTGACGCTTTGCTACCTGGAATAAAACACTATATTAAAGAACATATGGTAAGATATGTGCTTGATCCGTCGAAAAATTTTGAGATTTTTCCAAAATATCCAATGCTTAATAAGATAGCGATCAGGTATAACACACCACTTACGTCGCACAGTGCGATTAAGCGTTGCAAAAATCGTAACTTTTGAACGGAAAGAGATATTTGAAAAATTTGGGATCTTTTAAACAAGTTTAAAATCATCATTGTAGGTCAACAGGGTGACTCAGGATCGACTGTCAAAGTGCCAAGTTGAATACACTGAATATGTTAAAAGAAACAGACAAAAATTTTTAACTTTTTTAAATCGATTTATTAAAAATTAAATTTAAAAAAATTTTAAAAATCTAGTTAGTAATTAATTAGTAAAAAAATGTATTTTCATTAAAATTATTTATTACTAAAAAATTTTTTTTTTCATACAAAATAAATATTTACTCACAAGTTAGCTTTTTATTAAATTTGGTTAATTTAAAGTAGTTTTACGACAATAAGTCCCCAATGAAATAAGTCCCCAATATATAAAATGAAATAAGGCCCCAAATTTGTGGTTTTTTTTCATAATGAAATAATACCCCAATTTAAATTATGATATCCCGGCCCCCCTGAAATGATATAAGGCCCCAAAATGAAATGAAAAAAGGCCCCAAATTTGGGATGTTATTTCATATGAAATAATACCCCAATTTCAAAAATGAAATAGCACCCCCAATTTTTGTAAATGTGATGAATGAAATCGCGCGATTTTTTTGTATCAAAAACTTTGCCTGCGGCGCTAAAACTCAATGCATGTTTTTAAAATAAAATATTGAAAATTTGATACACAAAAATCGCGCGATTTTTTTGTTTCAAATTTTCGCCTGCGACGCTAAGATTGATACATTTTTTTTATTATAAATTAAATTTAAGCTTGTATAAAATTTTCTGTTCTCTTACGTAAATCATACTTCCAGTCTACGCAGAGTCCAACAATTTTTCTGCACTCCATAATTTTAACTTTTTATTTTATGTCTACTTCGCTCAATGCAAATCACTAAACTGATCAACATACTCTAAAGCTTATCACTGAACTATTTTTAAAACGTTACTTTTCACACCTGTACAAAAATTCTGCGCATCAATTACTTAGTCTAAGAACACCTGGAGTTAAGAAAATTAAGCGTTATTAAAGTTCTCGGATTTTTTCACATTTTATCAAAAATAAGAAAATGAAATAAGATCCTAAAAACAATCATATTAAAAATTGACGTCTTATTTCCTGATAAAAATGAAATAAGGCCCCAAAAAATTGTTTTGCGGTCTTATTTCATTTCTTCTTTTGGGGACTTATTTCATTTTGAAATTTTATTTAGAAAATAATGCCCCAAAAAAATGAAATAACACCCCAAATTTGAGAAAAATCGTGGTTTTTGTTTTCCATATACATTTTTGGGGCCTTATTTCCCATTTTTTGCGGCCTTATTTCATTGGGGCCTTTTTTACAACCGCTTTTTTGTATATAATATTTTTTAAAAAAATTTTTTAATTTTATTTTTTTTTTTATTTTCAGTGGATTAAACAAGGCACTTTGGCAGCCGATCCTGAATCACCCTGTGGACCTACATGATGATGAGCTTAAACTTATTTTAAAGCTATTGAAATTCTCTATCACCTTCCCATTGGAATTTTGTAAATATCTCTTTCCGTTCAAAAGTTACGATTTTTGCAAAGCGAAACCGGCCCACCGCTCGTGCACAAGCAAAGTTGCGTAGATTTCATCTCAATACACAATTAATTCAGGCATTTTAATATGTTCAAGTCGCTCATACTCGCAAGGCGCAGCTCGGCGCAAAACCAAATAAATATATTTTTATTTAGAAATATGTATTTTAACAAAATTTTCACTCTAGAAGCGTGAATGAGCGTGAATGTACTTTTCGCAGTCCATCAAAGTGGGAAAGTAAGGTGCAAAAGTAGTACTTCAGTAACACGACGATAACTCAAATAATTAAAAAAAAATTAAATTTTCTTATTCATTTTTCTTCAGAATTGATGCATCTTTTAAAAGGAAAAACCCAAATTGCAATCGGAATATCCGTTTGGTTTTTGTACGTTCCCAAATGTAACATTTGAAACCAAAAATATACAAAAATTTATCAGTTTGAAAAATTGTTCAACTTTGATCCACTGTTAAAACCAAAATAATTGACCAAATTCAATAAACCAAACATTTTCGGGCTATCTGGGGTTCCCTTTATTAAATTAAATCAAAGCGGTCAAAAAAATCGACCATCAATTTTTGATTTTGTAACCCCCTTTTCCGTCAGCCCCAGCTGAAAGAATATTTCCATTTGCAAATATTATTAACGACTCAAGACGTCATGCAATTTCCGATTTTTCGTTTAAAAAATTGGTTGTCCTGAAGTCCAACTTTAATTTATTGGATAATATGAAAGAAACTTGTAAACCATGAATTTGATAATTGGGCTTAAGTAATTTATTTTGACACCTAAAAATGCATTAATAATTCAACATTTCAAATCAAATTAATCAATAATCACCCCCTTTACAGCTACAATTATTTAAGTAATTGTAAAAGTAATTTTATTTTGTAATGGTTTTGTAATGGTAATGGTAATTCAAGTTTACAGCTTAGGTGGAAACTATGGACCAATTGAGAGGCAAATTTGGTGAGCAATCCAGAAATCCAACTAGACTATTTTTTGTTGGTGCTACGTGAAGTATGCCAAAATTGGAGTTTACGGATGTACCACCTCAGGCGTAGGCGTAGCGTATGTACAAAAATAATATTAAACTAAGTTTTTTGACTGCCAACTCACAATATACTGAGGTATGTTTCAGCCATCTTATATAAGAACGCAAACAGTTGTAAATAAAGCTATATAAGTTTTAGTTTAGTTTAGGTCATTTACTGGTCACGCAGTAAACTGTGTTTTTGCTCTCGGTCTAGTTGACATTCTGTCTTTTAGTTTCGTTTTGCCGTTAGCAGGCTGTACATTTTAAGTCCCGCACTCAGACGTTGAACAACACTAGTCTAGCTTATAGCTGTCATACTTTCTCTCCCGTTTTTAAATTTCAAGTAAACATTCATTATTCACGCACTGTCTCGCACACACACTCAAATGGATAATCTAATTCGAGAATTACTTGAGCTTCAAATGGACGACCGTTGCGCTGGCGCAGTTGGCGGTAACCCACAGCCAGGGATGGCCAATGCGAATGCGAATGCAAACGCAAATGCCAATGCTGCAGCCGGGGCCAATCTGTTTCCGTTTCCCGGTAGCTATGGTATGGATATTTGGAGTTGGAGCGAAGAAGACGAAGTAGAAGAGATTTTCGCTCGTGTTTCGCGACTTTATGGAAAGTGGGACGAGTCACCGGCGCCTTCGACCAGCTATGACCCATCGAAGGCCACCAGAATCAAGCATACCAGTTGGTGCAGTGCCATCCGTGAGAGTGGGGATGACGAGCCCTTTTCATTTTTTAGTGCACCCACAACCAATTTGCCTGTAAATGGCAGATCGAACTATATGCCCCCGGGCGGAACATATGAGCCATTTGGTACTCCGTTATTTTTGGAAACGGGCAGCTCCACATCCAGCTCATCTTTATCAGAAGGTGGAGCAGAAGCAGCAGCTACAGTAGCAGAAGCAGCAGCTTCATATACGCCATTTGGTACTCCGTTATTACTCGAAGTGGGCAGCTCCACATCCAGCTCATCTTTATCAGAAGGTGGAGCAGAAGCAGCAGCTACCGTGGCTCCTCTAACTCCCGTGGTGAGTGAAATAGAGAAAGAGAAAAGAAACCCCACATCCTTAATAATATTTTGATCTCCTTCTACCAGGTGGTGGAGCAGCCGCCCGTGCCGAATTCATTGGCCTATGACGAGGCATTTCCGCCTCTAAGCAAGCGCAAGAACAAGCGCCGCAATAAGCCCTAGAAGACAATTCCATAACCAAGCAGAGCCGCCAAATGAGATGTGTGATAATACCTATAAGGATACTGTTTGTTTGTTTGTTTTTTAAATCAATTTTTTTTTTAACGAGGACATCTGCCCAAATGCAGAGTTCAAGGAGACTGCTTGGCTTAGCCTGAAAAGGTTTTAAATAAGAGACCGCAAACCAAATTTCAAAATCAAACAACCAAAGACTTTTCTATGGGTTAAGAGGGGAGGAGGAGCGAAAGGGCAGATAAGTTAAAGTCTGGTACAAACGATGTCGAAAACGAGAAAGCCGTTAAAGCTCGCTTGATCATGTATATAAAAAAAATCATATAAAAAACCTTCCTGAAATCAAGAGGGATTAAGGGATTCCGTACTTAAATCAAGAATTTTCTGGCTTATTAAAGTTTTGAAACTGAAAATTCTTCATTTAAGTACGGAATTTCTGGGGGAACCCTGATTTTTGTTTAAAAATTGAAAATGGGGAGAATTAACAAATAACTGAAACACGTTTAAACTTTACGCGATCAGCTGTTCCCCCTTTTTTAAAAGAACATGGCTACGCCCTTAAGTGGTTCGCACAGAACCGCCAAAACACACATTTTAGCAAAATGGTTCTTTTCTGTAAAGCAAATTCGTTGCCCAACTCTGGTCACACTTAGCTTTTCGCTCTTTCTTTGTTTTACTCTTGCTCATTGAAGAACAGTTACAGTTACAGTTGCGCTTTGCCGCTTTGTTTGGCGTCGTCAAATTCGCTGGGTGGACGAACTCGCTTGTCCGAAATTATCATGAAATATTTATCCAAGAGGCAAAGAAAGCGTAAGAAGAAACTACTAAGATTCAATCATCATCGTAGTCCACACCAGGAACTGGACATTGAGTCGCAGCCGGACATGGATGGAGCTGAGCTAGAGACGCCGGCGGCTCAGATGGGCGCCATTTTAAGCGTAAGTGTGTGTGTGTGTGCATAAGTGTGCCAACCCTGGACCAAATTAAACTCTACGGGCTTCTGCAGGTGACCGGCAAAGGCAGTGCCAAGCAGCAGCTTCGTGACCTGACACCCAACGCCTGCTCTCTCCAGTCTATCGGTGAGTAATATATTCAAGTAAGCCCGGCCCAGGCGTCGTCTGGAGACATAAACAATGTCGCATGCAAAAACACATAAACAAAAAAAAACCCAAGTCGACGGCGGGGCCGAACATAAGAAGTGCACAAATATTTGCTGAATGCAAAAAGTGTGTCCGACTCCCAAACTAAAATAAACAGAAGACATGAATTGAAGTGGGAAATTCCTTAATAATGGATTTAAACTACTTCATTTTCCACGTGCAATGGACGCGTCTCTTTCTCTCTCTTTCTTACGCCCGCTGTTTGTGTTGTGCCATGTATTCATCTCTCCCTCTCGGTGCCAACTTTGACTCTATGACTTTTGACCAGTGTTGCATAGTTCACTTTAAAGCTGATGGCAGCAAATAATCTAGAAATTTGTATAGATGAGTCAGAAGGAGAGATCATAGACAGAACAAATTTGATTTTTTTAACGTTTTGTGTTATGAAAAGAAAATTTGCAAATAGTGAATGAAATATTTACTCTTTATACCCATATATGCTATTTCCACTGAGCAACATCTAACATCTTGTGTTTCCTCAGTTCCTCATCAAATTAAGTAGTGGCAGAAAAACTTGTCAGACATTATAAAATATTTTTATTTTATATATTAAGGTGGCAAGAAAAAAGAATCGAAAATGCCCTGCACAGAAGCTAGCGTAAGAACCATATTGATGATATGTGACAAAATCATGACAGTGATTAAAGAGGTGCTCGCCCCATTCAGGACATATTCAGGACGCATATTACCCAATTGACATTAATTCTTAAATTTCGAGCAGCAAATTCATCGACCATACCAAAGCCCATGTACTAAAACGCCCGAGATCTGATGCTTATTAAATTAGCAAGAAAGATACTGGAGCATTACAATTTGCCAAATATGTTGCAAGACACCCAAATAGTCTTCCTTCGGGTAAGGCACAAGCATATCTGCCTTTTAATCAACACCATGAGATTTTTAAGCCTGATATTGTTGAGCAAACGTTAAATAAATTTCATGCCAATTTATCTTTTCTCAATATATTTTTGTGTAATTTTTAATACAACTCATTTTTAAGAGTATTGACTGACAGATTTGGGATGTTAGATGTGGCCAGCGTAAATTTCCATTTTACATCATCATCAAATTCCAAGCGTTCCTCTAAAATGTGCTCAGTGTGCAGAGAATATTTAAGTCGTGCAAATGTGTGTAACAGGCAGAAGGAAATATTTCTGACCATTTAAAGTATACATATAAATATATATTTTTGATCAGCAGCAACAGCAGAGTCCATATAGCCATATCCCGTCTGTCTGTCTGACTAGAACAGCTAGAGCAACCAAATTTGAATTCTATACTCCTATTGTAGTAGTAGTATAGGGTGACTTTTTAGCAGCAATGCAACCCAGTTTTGAACCGCAATGTCAGCTGAAGAACCGAACTGCCATCCTTTACGGATGGAACCGAAAACCATTAGGAAAACACTGTTCGGTTCGCTTTAGATCATTGTCGTGTTTTAGCGCTTGTCTACTATGGACAATGATACTTGAACTTGGGAATTTTAATCTGTTTCCTAACACAAGTTTTTTTTTTCTAATTTACGGTACACACACACTGAAAGATGAACAGACGTTTGACCATGAAATTTTGGAACGTCATCAAGCCTAAATAAACAAACAAGTTTAATTGATTTCGCAAAGCTTTATCAGATCAGTTCTGCCCTCAAGTTATCTTTCAGCCCCATGTGTGCGCGCACCCTTAAGTTAAATTAGGTTTTGCTAATGGACCCTATACAAGGGAGACTACTTATAGACCGAATTACGACGTAGCTCTCTTTGCTTACCTGTCTGTAGTCTAGCATTTAAATACAGTGAATATCGCTTATATGCAAAAGTTATAATGCAGCAATATTTTTGCATATAGGCGATATTTGCATTTAAGCGGTTATCGGTTATATGCAAGTCGTTTGCATATAAGCAATCAATCGGTTGTAAGCAAAAAAATTGCATATAAGCAATTCAGTGAATTATGTTAATTTTATTTAACTGACCTTTAGTTAATGTATGTATGTATTTAATTTAAGTGCTATTTAAATATTTCATGAAGACAACTTAAAATCACATTTCGTTTCAAATATAGCATACGGGTATTATTTACTAAATACTTGAGAAATCAGTCATTTAGTTTAATTTGAGATTATCTTGAAAAAATTTACTTTAAAAAATCTGTTATTTCCGTTTGGTTTTTGTTTTTTTTAGCATTTTCTAAGATCTGGTCTTCAATGTCATCAAAAGCCTCTGAAGCGATTATATTATTATAAGAAAAGTTGTCGCGCAGCGAATCCAAATTTAGAAGGGCCTCTTTGGTTGAGGGATATTTTACACTGAAGTCAGATTGAGCAAAGTTTTACTCATCTTCAGTTGGATTTTCATTTTCTACTAGTACATCTGCAATAATATCCTCGTCAGAAATAATTCCAAAACAGGCAAGATTATTGTCGCATTGAATGTAATCGGTGTCTAAATTGGACCATTCGAAATTTTCGCTCTCTGCATCTGTCTTAGAAGCCATGTCAGTCTCTGGAATTTGATCAATGCCAGCCTGAAATGAAGAAATTTAATGCTTACTTACACCTTTTTTAGTATCCACTTTTGCCTTCTACCTTCTTAAAACAATTAATAATTGTTTGCTGCTTAACTAAGTTCCAAGCTCGATTGGCATATCGTATTCCATCCAAAATAGTAAGAGATTTGAGAAATTCAACTACGGATAATTCCTTTTCCAATACTCCAATTTGTTTTTTATTATAACCTTTCGGGTTTTCCATTTTAAAAGAGTGATCTAGTGGCTGTATTATGGCGGTGGTATTTGGCGGCAAAAATTGAATTGTTATGTTCGAGAATTCCGTTTCTGTATTGTGGCAAGGAGCATTGTCTATAATTAAACAAATGTGTTTATTGTTTTTCTGTAGATCCTTATTAATATCCACTAGAATCTGTGCCCAAATAAGACTCGTCATCCAATCGCTTTTATTGCTGCAGTGTGGCAGTGGCACCTCTCGTCCTTTAAAAGGCCGAGGCTTGGCTGACTTTCCAATACAATAAGTTCGCTTGAATGTACCAGTTGCATTGCAAAGAAAAAGCAATGTAAGGTGTTGCTTCTGCGTTTTAAATCCTTCAGGATTCTCATGCTTGCCTTTATAGCTTCCGTTTGGTAGTGCCTTGTAGTTTAATCCGGTTTAATCTTCAGTAAATATGCAACTGGTGTAAATTTGTCCAGAAAATGCGGCAAATGATTTGAGATAAATGCGGCCGCACTTGCAGTATTATTTTCACTGGCTTCCCCGTGAATCTTGGCGAAGTTAATAGAATCTTAATGCGCGAAATGGGGCTGACGCTTACTTTATACTTCGCAGCAATCATCGTTTAATTATTGTTTGTTTTTAAGTCATTTAAAATTCAATTTTTTGTTTAGCTGTTAGTTTAATCGATAAATAAATTTATGGGAACAGTGTTCGAAAATTTGCTTACAACCGACTAAAATAGTACGCAGCAATTTCAATTGTGGTGAAAAATGTTTGCATACAAGCGATATTTGCTTATAAGCGATTTGCATATAAGCAATTAAATTCTTAAATAAAAATTGCACATAATGCTCTAAAATGTTAAGTTTTTGCATATAACCGGTATTTGCATACAAGCGGTTCGTCATATAACCGATATTTACTGTCTTTCTATAGCTGCTCGCGAAAACCACTTCTGTTTTGGTCACGTTCGAATAGCTTCCAATTTTGTCATTATTTTGGAAACCGAATTTCACTTGATCTACACTTTAACACTAATTAAAGTGCTTGCTAAGACCTATATTGTACAGTAAAAAAACAAATTAAAAATTCGATTTAATTTGACTTCTTTTCATTTTCAATTTGTACGACAGAATGGAAATGCCCATATATAAGTCATCCGATTAACAAATGTGCAGCTTGTAAAGATTCCATTCTGGCACAAAGACTCTTATACAATGTATAACAATTGTACAAAATTGTTGGTTCTTCGAGCCGGATTGTTAAGATTAAGAGCAATAAACAAAGCTAACAGAAGTCACTTAGCATATTTATCAAAATAAGAGAGCTGCACACTGCATTTTAT
This sequence comes from Lordiphosa stackelbergi, assembly GCA_018904235.1. Taxonomy (NCBI): domain Eukaryota; kingdom Metazoa; phylum Arthropoda; class Insecta; order Diptera; family Drosophilidae; genus Lordiphosa; species Lordiphosa stackelbergi. Next base: position 12,193 of record JAEIFU010003066.1, read on the forward strand.
TTACAAAAAGTGAACTCAACTACACTCTCTAGAATAGTTTGGAAAATAAGGCCTTACAAATAATATTCTGTAACTGTCTTGTTGAAAGTGTATAAAAAATATTTTCATACATTCAATGTTAAATGAATTTTTGTAGAGAATCTGTTCGTGTATCTCTTCTTAAGATCTAAAGCGAAACTTGTGTTTGATTTGTGAAGGAAAGCTGCTTTGTTGGTATTTTGTTCGGTTCCCCCAATGGTTAAATGTTTGAATTCTTGACAAAGTACTGCAAGGAGAAAACACAAAACGAAACGACTAAATTCCAAACAAAAGATTTCGCTTTCTAAATAGTGGAATTCGGTTTACTGGGATCAGTTGCATCGTCAACACCCTTAGCCAAATCCATTCCCAAGTTGAGTTTTAATAAAGATCGGATGAACTATACTAGCCACTATATAAACTTAGCGAAATTCAATTAAAGGCACATGGATATTTTATGTTTTAGGGGAAATTAAATGTGAAATGAATCAAATTCTTATTAAATAATAAAGTAAATAACGATATTAGTTCAACAAATGTCTTAATACTTCAAAACAACAGGTGTTAGATTAACAAACAAATTATTTTCAAAAAATTCATTTTTATACAGCGAAATTCAATTAAAGGCATGTATTTAAATTATATGGCAAAAACACAAGAAGAAAATGATGATTAATAGTGAGTCCAGCTTCCAGATTTAGAAATCTCTGCAAAAATTCGTTTTGGCATTGAGTCTATGACCTTTTGAAACCATGAAGTAGGAATTTTGGCCCATTCATTGACTACAGCAATTCTGAGCTCTTCCACCGACTCGAATTTGCAATGACCAGCATATACACGTCGTGCCAAGTTACCCCACATGTTCTCTATAGGATTTAGATCTGGGGAATGTGCTGGCCACTTGTAGTGTGTAGGGTAATCTTCTTATTCAAATAACTGAATGGCCTTCAGATTAATGGATCTGATCGACTTCGCGCATTCGTTATTGGCCATAGAGGATTCGGGGCGTGCACTTCTGGCTGTGCTCGGGCTCAGCTCGTCGGATGGGGTGGGGTTCTTCCTCCTCCAACTATGGCAAACACACCACTACAATAATTAAGTGCACTTTCAAAAGTAAGAATTAAGGGAACATCGGAAGACGGACTTAAATAGACGGACAGTTTTGCGTATAGACTGATTGGATCTAGGGTATTGAGCTGTTGGTTATACCCTAATCTGTACCCACCCTTCCTTGGCATACCTCTATGGAAATGATCTTGGTATGCCCCTATGCAGCTCTTAGCTGCTACTTACGTATGGGTTGGCATTGGCTTTTTGGATCGGCGACGGACCATTGCGAAAATCTTAAGCTGTCATTTTAATTCTAACAGGGAACATTATTTATTGTAGGAAACAAAATTAAATTCATAATCGTACTTAAGCATCATCTAATTCATTATTCATTGACTTCAAGGTTTATCCTTGCCAAGCTTAAGAAAACTGTATAATTATTTTGATATATATTTGTGTGATGAAAATTAATAAATCTAATTATTCAGTAATTGAACTGATCTCTGCAAAATGCCAAAATGAAGTAAAAATAAGCCGATTTAAGAAAATGCGTATGTTTGTAGAGCTGTAAGATTTAAATACTGTAGTTTACACTCCCCATACACTGCCGTCGTGGCACTACATACACACTACGTTCACTTCTCAGGTAGATGCAAGAGACTTATGTTCAAGAAAAAGTTAAATTCAATGTAAAGTTTTACGTTAAGGTTGGAATTTTTGGAAATATTTGAAATTAAGATAATAGAAAACAACTAATTTTTCATCCTCCTGATAAGGTTTCTGCTCATAGAATCTCTCTTGCAATCTCCACTTTTAAACACATGTACAATGGGTGCGAATTACTCAGACACCTTGCCCACCTTCTGGGTCTATACTAAATTAACAATGGGTAGTGTATGCGCTTAACACAGTATGGGGAACGAATCTCGTCACTGGGCGGGCAGTGTAGATCTCCTCCGGGGGTCGTATTAGCATTGGCTCGATTTAACCAAGAGCTTTTGGTTTGGCCTTCGCAAGAGTGGTTAAATGACACCGATTATTTGGGCATTGACCCTCGCGGGATGCCAATAAGCAAAATGTGACTCTCGATCCGCCAAGAAAATACTTTCGCCAGATTGCGCCTCAAGGCAAGGCGGCCACTTTAATTGGGCAATCCAAGCCCTAAACAAGAGCCACAGGCGCGGAGCACTGTGAAAAAGACGGCAGAATTAGACTTCTAAATATGTACTTGTGTAATTTCGTACCTGGTTAAATTCTTTTCGCACAATTCACTACCCCTTTTGGAAACTGGCCACTATACACTTCATAACATCGATCTGCTTCTCCTGAAACCAATTAACGCTGAGTCATGATACATGTATGGCAACGTTATCCTGCTGAAAAATGGTGTCTAAAGTAGGTAGCTGATCCAAAAAGTTTATTAATACTTCATTCAAAATGGTTATATATTTTTCCGAGCTCATACACCCATTCACTTCACATATGGGGGTCCTTCCATTGTAACTAAAACCAGTCCATATCATTAACGAACCTCCTCTAAGGTTCCGCTTAGTAGAAAAGGATTCGGGCTACTTCAAATCGTGCCAGTAATAATTAAAACCATCTGGACCGTCAAGGTTGAGTTTTTTCTCGTCTGAAAATATTCATCCATGTTCTCAATTCCACTTTCACAAAAATTTTGTGATTTAAAACCGGTTTTTGTACTAGATTTGAACTCTAAATCACAAAACTTTTGTGGAAGTGGAATTGAGAACATGGCTGATTACCTTTTTCCATTGATCGGTCCACGACATGTGTTTTTCGGCAAACGCCAATCTTGCAACTTTATGCGATTTCTTTAAAGCTGGTTTAGACTTCATTTTCTTCCAAATTAGCCGATTACTTCCAGATAAAATTTGTTGTACACGACGCTTCGTAACGGGTAATTGTAAGTCAGCTCTTATTTGCGATGCAGTTGCATTTTTTTGTAAGCCAGCCCGAATTATAGCGGATTTTACACGAGAAGAAATCTTTTGATTATTATTATTTGATCGATTTGTATTATATTTCTGCTTTAAATTGATATTCCATTGTTACATACAGACATGCCAGTATCCTTGTAAGCAAGAATTTTGGCTGTTTCTTCAGATGATAATGTTTTTCCCTTTTCCATCAATATTGAGGGAAATTTTCAATAGGATATAATTTGAATCTGTTTAAAATAAACACGTATACATAATCAAACTATCAAATTAAGAAAATTTTGCACCTTCTTCTTACTTGACGACTTGAAACAAACTGCCTTTAATATAATTTCTAAAACGTTCAAGTCTCAAAAATGCTCTTTTAACCCATTTTACGCCGCGCTGCACGAAGTATTTTTTTTAGTGGTGAAAGTAAGTTTTCTTGAGTAATTAGAACTCAGTAAACATGAATCTGAAGTCAATAAAATTCTACCCAGGTGAGACTGTTTAACTAGTCGAACAACGGCAGAAGAGCACGATTTAGATAACATGTATAAATGCAGTTACAATACACCAAATGTACTAACATGTTGCTTAAAGATGTAAGTTTTCTTTTTAAATTTATATTTTATAGAATACTACTATTTATTTAGTTGAAATATTTATTATTATATAGTATACTTGATTCCCACTTATGGAAGGCGGAGAACAGGTATCCAGGTGCAAGAGCACTTCACATTTTTTACACATCCGCTGTGTAGGCTTATGGTTTTACATAGCCTGGCTTTAGTCTCGGGCTGATTGACAATTTTGTGTTGACGGTTTCTTCATGTGCCAAGTTTTCCTTGTCATCCAGGATCAACAATAAATTTTTGGCCAACTCCACTCGAAATCTGTGTAAGTTTTGGCTGATTTATGGTCTTATTTATGAGGCTATTCAGTTTCCACGCATTGGCAATTCTCTTCCAGTCCTCAACTTTGGAGCAGGTGTGCCAACCCAAATGGTGAGCAAAGTTCCAGAGGCGCATTTACGCCTTTCAGCCAATAAACACATTAAGTAGTGCGATGTAAAAAATTATCGAAATATAGTTGATGCGCGCCTGGAAACTCTTTATGGCTTGCCATGTAATGGATAGAGGCTCCAAAACCAATATTTTTACCGTAGGTATCGGCAGCACGATCATTGGATATCATACGAAAGACGACTCCGGTGGAAGCCGCCAAGCACCAGCACTTATATGCAAAGTAAATAGGATTGTTGTTCATGTACATTTTGCCGATCCGACGACCAAAATATAGTATTTTTGCTCATCACATACAAATGTACATCGAAAACACCAAATAGCATTAATTTGTTGTTTATTTTTTCAAAGAGATTGCGGACTTTTGCATATTTGTTGCTACGATTGACTTAATCGTTATCCTTGAAGTGTGGCTTTCTCTTTATTTTGCTGAACATTTCCCGAGACATGGTTTGACTTAAAATTTTATAATCAAGCGTTGCATTTGTGAACCAATAATTTTGTCTTTGTGGCATTTTGTGGTGGCCAAACAAATTAATTTAATTTGACTGCTACCGCCGTTGTTCGATTACTCGAACAGACACTTTCGCAGGTGTGCTAAGGTCTCCTAGTGCAACTTTTTCCTCGGGTTTTCTTATCACGGATTAATTTCGGCCTTTACTTAAAAAAATTCAAGACTTTTGGAAAAAAAAATTATTTGTGTTTTGTGTTTTTGGGGGGGGAGGGGGTTTCATGTAAGGTTTTTTTATACCTGGAGCTCACCTGTAAGGTGTGGGGTGCTCGAAATATTTTTTGTCTGAAAGCCAATGAAATTTATTTAACAATTGGCTTTACTAGATCCCAGTCAAAATTTTGTAAAGATAGGCAATTTTGCTGTTCGACTAGTCGAACAGCGGCGTAAAATAGGTTAAGCTAAAAATAGAAATACTGAGACCATTGTAAAAGGGAGAATAGGATTGGAAGATGCCTTCTGGTTTCAATATATTTTAAGGTGACTAAACGGACCTGCCTTTAATTGAATTTTTTTTTTTAAGTTTAAGTTTTTTTAAGTTTCTTCTCAGCGATACAAGTATTGATATACTTATATTTAACGCTAATCACAACGGCAAATGGTTCACTTAAAATATAGTTACAAATTGTTAGATATTAAATGCAAAATATTTTAAAACAAGTTACTATTACATTTTTGAATTCTGTGTATAAATTACTTGCTAAAATAATACGAAGGTAAAACTAAATTATACGGTGTTCGTTTAATTCTTCTTTTGGGTTTTGTTTGTATGGTATGCTGTTAATTTTTCCCCTAAATGTCTGTGCGTTTCTAATTGTCTCAATCGTGGCAGTTGATCCAAAGACGAATAGCATGCTGAAAGAAATGACGATCAGATGTGGATAGATTATTTTTAGGGCTTATTAAATTTTTCGTTCTTTGAGACGCGGCAAATTAATATTGTAAAGATAAAAGGGTTCCTCGGTGTTTATAATTTTGTGCGATAGATTAGACTCTCAAGCAAATCCAGAATTTAGGTGATGTTATATATTTGTTCAGAAAATGCTGAAATGTGATCTCGTCGTGATTTATTAAATATGTACCTAGCAATGTCGTAAATCCACTTTACCTTTGCCTGCAACTCAGCTCAGTTAGCAAACACCTCTAATCCAAAAATAATTTTGTGGCAAGCTTTTCTTTTTCTGTACCTTGGTACACAATTATATTATCTTTTGTTCTGTCCACGTATTCAATATCAACTTTATCTATTTCAAGCTTCTGTAAGGCGTCAGTGTTGTAAATTTTCTTAGGAATAACCAAGCATGCATTTTGACTTCTTAGGGTTAATTTTTAACCCGTTTCTCAGTGCCCAATCACTTATTACACGTAGCTCACTGTTACAAATATTAATACACTCTGACACTTTACTTAGCGGACGACTAACATACATTTGTACATCATCTGCATACATCAACAAAGTGGGAAGGTCATTTATATACAAACAAAACAGTAATAGTCCTAGAACAGACCCTTGTGGGACACCTGTTCTAGTTTTAAGAAAAGTAGAAGAATCAGTTTGGGTAAATACGGCTTGACTTCTTTCTTTAAGGTACGAGGTCATATTGTTTGCTGTTGTTGAAAAATGATAAAGTATTCTTAACTTTTTGAGGTACATCGTGACTAACCGTGTCAAATGCTTTACTAAAGTCTAAAAGAGTTAAGAACGTTATATTGTCACTGTCAGATTTCTACGTATATCCTCGGTAATTTTTGTTACCAATGTGGTACAACTTCTTTTTCTTAAACCCGGACTGTCTGTCATTAAACAGTTCATTTTATACACTTGAAAAGTGTATTATAATTTTGGCCAGAAGTTTGCAACGCATAGAAGGAATCATCTCCGACCACATAAAGTATATATATTCTTGATCAGCATGACGAGCTGAGTCGATTAAGCTGTGTCCGTCCGTCTGTCCGTCTGTCCGTCCGTCCGTCTGTCCGTCTGTCTGTTTCTACGCGAACTAGTCCCTCAGTTTTGGAGCTATCGATCTGAAACTTTGCACAGAGTCTTCTTTTTACTGCACGCTGCTAATATGTCGGAACCGACCGGATCGGATGACTACTTCTTGTAGCTGCCATACAAATGTTCGTTCGGAAAATGGTTTTTAGTAAGAAAAACTGTTTTGTTCTCAATATTACTGCTCTCAAACACGGACATGGGTAATATGTAATGTTTTTAAGCTGATCTGCGAAGTTTGGTCGAAGTCGCTAACCTTGAGACAAGCTATTTGTTCACAAAAAATAGTAGTCTAAATTTTCTTTTAAAATTGGTAGCTTGCCTTAATGAAAGTGGTTATGTGATCAAGATTCGTGGTACAGTTTTTTAGAAATTTTGGTCTAGGTCTCTATCATGGCTTTCTTTTTTTTTTGAAAGGACATCACATTTGACCAAATTTAGTATAAGAGTCAGTGTCATGCTTCACAGTACTTGAGATTGAACTTTACCATTTAGATCGCTCAGCGTATCATCTGGCACAACCAACTTAGCCGAGTAGCTTGCCTTTATTTTTTAAAAGTTCTAGTAATGCTTGCTATTGCTCACTATCAGAACTGTACTGGTACAATGTTTGGGATCTTTTTGGTTCCAAGAATATCGGTTCTTCGTTAACGGGTATACAAGAAATTTCAAATATCGACTCCGTTTCTACTTCTCTGGTTTAAACGGTACCTTTCGGTATACAGTTTCGGTTTGATTTCCTTTTCAGCCAGTTCATCATACTCAGATTGGAATTGTGCTTAAGATACTCACAAGTAAGCATTTCTTGAATTTGAGTATTGTAGGCTCGGGGTCAAGTAAAAACACACAGATGTGCATGCTGTTTGTCCAATATATTTCGGTTGCTCCTCGGTAATATTACATTGTAACATCGATTTGAACAAAAAACACAAAACATTTTTAGTAGTAGTAGTAGTAGTATATATTTATTTAACAGCTTGGCTTTTCATTTGTCAGGGCAGAGGTGATAGCGTTGGGGAGAACATTGTTAAAGGCACCCTCGATGTCGAGGAATGCCGTGAGTGCATATTCTTTAGCCTCAAGTGATTTCTCAATTTTTGAGACAAGATAGTGGAGTGCTGTCTCTGTTGACCTGCCCTTGCTGTATGCGTGCTGCGCTAAAGACAGAGTGGATGGGTCTATTGACTGCCTTAGGTGGGCATCTATCAGTCTCTCCAGTGTCTTGAGGAGGAAAGATGATAGGCTGATCGGCCTGAAGTCATTGGGTCTGACATGTGAGGCTTTTCCTGCCTTTGGTATGAAAACCACTTTAATGTTTTTCCACAGAGTGGGTATATACTGTAATCGAAGGCAGCTGACAAAGATTGTCTGGAGCCATGCAATTATATGCGGAAGTGTTTGTTGAAGTTGGGCAGGAAATATTCTATCTGGCCCGGGTGATTTGTAGGGCAGAAAAGAGTTAACAGCCCATTTAATGCGCTGTTCAGTTACTATATCACTTATGTGACTTAGCGTGTCGCTTCTTGGTTCCTCTATGGGTTCCATAGAAGTTGAGCATCCAGGAAAATGTGATTCTAGGAGTAAATTGAGGAATTCAGAGCGGAGGGGTTGGCGAACTAAAATTTTTCGAAGTCTTGATGCTTCAGAGGTCGATTCAATGCCGTTGCAGAAGTTTGCCCACGAGCGTCGTTTTGCTTTCCGTATTGAACTTTTTATAGTTCCCGTAGCTTGGCTTTGTACATCTCCCAGGATGAATCCTGGTTAGTGTTCTTGGCTAAGTTAAAGGTTTTCCTACACTCTTTCTTTTGTAACTCTAGGTCTTTAGACCACCAGGGGGGCTTGTGGTGTATTTTATATTTAGTGTGAGGACATGATTTGTCAAGTGCTTTTGCGCATGTGGTCGTAAATGTGCCGACTATTTCATCTAGTTGATCCGCATTCACAGGTGTGAATTGTGGGACTGCATCTAGATTTTTAGCTATAAGTCTCTTATACTGTTTCCAGTTCGTTTTTTTTAAGTTTTGGGTTTTTTTAGGCTCGGGGCATGATTCTATTAGCTTTAGCTCAATATATCTATGATCAGAGAACGAGTGGTCTGGTAGAACTCTCCATGAAATAATATTTTCTATTAAAAACTCTGATACGAGGGTGATATCTAGTACCTCCCTCCGAGTTCTAGTGACAAAAGTTGGGTCATTACCTTTGTTGCAGATAAAAAGATTTGTATTTAAGAAATAATCGTAGAGTAACTCACCGCGATCATTAGTGTCTGTGCTGGACCATTCTGTATGGTGTGCATTTGCGTCTCCACCCAGTATTAGTCTGGTTCTGCTGCCTTGACTGTTGCGCACTAGGTCTTTAAATAGTCGGGATGGTACTGGCTCCGTTGAATCGTGAGCCAAATAGAAGGAGGTCAGCCTGTAGGTGGTACTCCCCAATTCAAGGCTGACGGCTGTGATGTCTCCATCACTGAATTGTCTCTTCAGGTTACTCCACCCACCTTCCCCGCTCGTCACGGAATAGTGGATCTTCCACCTTCTGATTGTGATTAAGCATACTGGACTATTTTTTTTTTAGCAACTAACATGCTATTATCTGATCCCTATATCTTGTTGCTTGTGACAGAATGCGCCCCAGCGTATTCCAGCTCGATCCATTTAGAATGGTAGACAATTCCTCCTTTGACAGCACCGGTTTTCCCCAGGCGTTTACTCGTATTTCGCTTAAAATTGGACATATTGCGCCAAAATGAAAGATATCCTCACGCACCCGCAGGTTGCATAACGTGCAGTTCTCGTTTGCAAAATGAGGCTGGTACCCAAGCTTAAGCGTCTCAGTTCTGGCCTTAAAGATATTTGCTATTGTGAATATGCTAAAGCAGTCGTTAAAATAGTTATTTTCAGAGAGATTATATTGCAGTGTCTTGTAGGTTTCGCGCGTAATGCTCTGCTGTGCTTGCTGCATGTAGGTCACTCTCTTATTTTCATTTATTGTTCGCAATAACATTTCCTGTGAAGCCAACCATGATTCCCTGTTGTTTAAATTCAGCACAACTTCGTGTTTATCAGCTAACTGCAGCCAGTGCTCGAAGCATTGCCTTCTTGATGCCAGTAACGACGCTGCCACGGTATACGGCGCCCTATTTTCAGCTAGGTTGAGACATCTCCCCATATAATTAAAATGAGACTGCAGCGTGTACTCGAACATAGATCCCAGCCCAGTTTCCAAATAAATTGCGTAATTTGGGGTATTTATCGGTAGTCGGAACATTTTTTTAACAAAGTAGCGTAGTTCGTATTCCATGTAACCCCAGACCTGCGATGCATAGCACATTATGGCTCTAGCTGTTGCTTGGAACAGTTTGTACTTAGTACTGGGGCTCACATTTTTTCGGCTTAATAGGGCGTTCCACGTACTGTTTAGGGCGATCTTCGACTCACGTAATTTATGCTCAATATGCTTGCTAAAAGACATGTTTGGTGTTAAAGTTACATACAAGTTACAAAAATTTTTACATACACATCATTTTACCCGTCTGTGCGCAGTTTTCAGTGTCCGTTTTGTAGTTAAGTCTCTTGTCAGTTTGTGTGTCTTTTATATGTAGCATCTATAGGGTGAAGAATTTGCTGTAGTGTCCACAGTCCATACAGTGATGGTTGATGAATTAGATTCAGTTCAGTTTAAGATTGAATTTAATGTATTTTTCCCCCTCGTCCCCATAGATAATCATCGTGGCCTGGACAAGCAATTCCACAAATCGATTGCATCTGGAGAAGCAGCCGCAGCTTTGGTCCGGGCTGAATCAGCGACTACCCAACGCGTCCAGGAGTGTTATTATCACCATCACGAGCCACAGCCATTAACCTTGGCCCATTTTATGGATATGGAACGTTTTGGTCCAACGGTGGAAGTAAACTCCAAGTGGCCCATCTTACCCAAAAAGTTGAACCCGGCCGCCCAGCAGCCACCCGCTAAAACTAAAGTCTCCCCCAACGCTAGATCCCTTGGTGTGCTAAAGCAAACCACTTTTGGTCCCTTGATGCCCTTCAAGGAGGAAAAAACTGACTTCTGGCAAAGTCCTTTACAGCAGAACATTCAGAACAATGAAGTGGATGCCAACAATAATCAGAAGGAGACGAATGTGGAGGAGGATGTTGCTGCGGCTGAGGCTCACGTCACACCCATTGGCTATGAGAATCAACGTGCCAAATCCCTGGCCTCAGTCCGTAGTCAGGATAACGAGCAGGAGCAGCAGCAGGAGGATGTCATTGAGCGTGTGTTGCGCGCCTTGGATGTGAATGATTGGCATAATTTTAATGACATCGATCCCAATTCGAACAGCATAGTGGAAAGCATTAAGGCCGCTTTTTTGCCACCCAATTGGGAGATGGATATGGACCAGAAGAGAGATTATCGTATATTTCCAGCCCCAAACAATAACAGACAAGGCAATCGAAATAATCGCAACTTTCAAACCGGGACCAGCCGCTGGCGTATGAATTACCTGCCACATCAGCAGCCGCAGCAGCATCCATATCCGCCTTTCTACTATATGCAACATCAACCATGGCATCCATCACAGTGGTATCCACCCCGCTGGCCCGCTTATTTCCATTTCCCTAACAATCGCCATCAGCTGGAGAATATACCCTTTTTCCCTTTGAATGTCACGCAGGAGCACTGGCAGGCTGCCCAATTGTATGCCATATATGGTGAACGCTTCTTTGAAATGCCCATGGGCAATCGTTATAAACCCACATATGCGTTTCCACCCGGTCTGTTCAATATGCAGTGTCATCACCGCCAGCAGCAGCAGCAGCAGTGGCATCACCGCCAGCAGCAGCAGCAGCAGTGGCATCACCGCCAGCAGCAGCAGCAGCAGTGGCAACACCGCCAGCAGCAGCACCACCGCCAGCAGCAGCACCACCACCAGCAGCAGCATTATCAGCCACAGCAGCCTCCAGGCTGTCGTCATTTTCGCCCACAGGTGAGTTAGCCAACACTGGCAAAGCAACGGAATTTCATTCTCCCTTTCTTTCTCACACCCACTCTCTATTGAATTTGATTTTTGTCTAGTAAAATCCCTCACCCTCTTAATTTCTAGTTTCGTCCTCCCCCTGTTGCAGGCGTTCGGGGACCAGGGCAACCATCCCGAGCTGCCGTGGAAGTCGCTGCACCAGCGTTGGTGCCGCCTTCAGTTCAACAAACAAGTCGTCAATCCTTTAAGCTGAACAAGGACAACTTTCCGCCATTGCCAGCACCAAATAACCGCAAAAAGAAGCGCTCCAAAAAGGATTAGAGCTACAAAAAAAACAGACACATTTGCCTCACAAGTCCAGTGAACGACTTAATTAGTTTTAAGTACACTTTCATTTTTTTTCCTCTTTCTTTTTTTTTTTTTTTTTTATCAAATAATTGCCATTGCCAGCACCAAATAACCGCAAAAAGAAGCGCTCCAAAAAGGATTAGAGCTCAAAAAAAAAACAGACACATTTGCCTCACAAGTCCAGGGAACGACTTAATTAGTTTTAAGTACACTTTCATTTTTTTCCTCTTTTTTTTTTTTTTTTGTTTTTATCAAATAAAAGAAGATATTTTTAAAATTTGTGACTTCAACCCACACACAAATTTATTCTCTTCTGTTCTGTAGTAGAGAAGAATATGTTCGTGACAGATTTTTGAGCACAAATACTTGTGAATTGAACACGAGCTTGCAAATAGTTCTTAATCGTTATTTACGTACCCTTTGGGCAGAGACACAAAGATGAATAAAACGGTATGCTTTCAGCAAACAAGCAATTCTATTGTTCCCCCTTTTGCTTTGCTCATTCACTGACCATTTTGTCGCGAGCGAAGAAAATAAAATAATTTCAGGTGCAGCAAATACTTAAATATTTATATGTACTGACTAGGGTTGTCGAAATATCGATATTGAATACATTTTGACGATATTTTTATGAATACTTTTTTTTGGTTTTTGGACAAAAAGGAAGGTTTCTTAAGGGCTTTCTCTTGGATATTAGTGGCATCAGTAATACTAGTAATATCCAAGAGAATGCCTTCAGAAAACCCCCATTTTTGTGGCCGAAACTAACAAAAATACACACCAAAAATTTATTCAACAAGTATTCGATATCGATAGTGGTATTCCTGAAAGTGATTCAGACTCTGCCGTCATTTTAACATGGAGAACGTTGCAAGATGCTGCACTTCAAGATCCAGTAATAAAACAAATATTTATTGAATGAATTTTAGAAAGCTTAGAAAGGAATGAAAGATCAGCGGTCTACAATGGACGGAGTCCAAAATGCTCCAGTTTTTAGACATTGTGTTTGACTCAGTGGCGTACACAGGATTTTGTCAGGGGGGGTTTTGAGAAAATTTTTAAAAAGTTTTTTATAGCCGGCTCTAGGTCGTGAATAAAAAACACAGTGGTTTTTTAAGGATTATTTCCAATATATTTCGGAAGCGCATCGGCCTCCTTCTTCAGGGACAAAATTTATGACACGTCTGTTCCGCTTAACGTGGAGTTCAAAACTGTTCTTGGAAACAAGAGCTGATGGAGCTAAACCGAAAGCAGTTTTGGAATCAGTGACCATAAACTTATCATATTTTTAAATCAACAGGGCTGCACCTCACAAAGTTGGTCATTTTGTTGGCCTGTGTAATCAATGAAAAACTTTGTGGAATGTGTAGTGCAAATTCAGGGATGCAAACCGGTTGTGAACCGAACCGGTTTTAAACCGAACCGAACCGCTTTTTGCGCTCGTGAACCGAACCGGTGTGTTTTCAAAAATGGTGAACCGAACCAAAAACCGCAAAAACAAAATGGTTCGGTTCGGTTCACTATAGCTTTTGAGTTACTGGCGAATAGTGAGCAAAATCAGCAATTTGCTTTAAATTATTACAAAAATACTTGGAAAAGCAGAGTTGTTGTAAAATCACTAAGGACCCAAAATTGTAATAAGCCAGGTCTTGATTGTATTATCCGTTGGACCCCCCACTTACATAATAATCAAACGTTAACTTTTTATCTGTAATTGAGATTGGCTTGAAACAGAAAATGAGTATGAGTATTTCTATGGCTGGCAGGCATGCAAAATCAAGGTTGAAAAAAGGATTATTTATCAGGAAAGTTAACGTAAGCATAGCTCGAATAGTTTTAGCAGTTTCACCCACACAAGTGTCAGAAGAATGAACATTTTCCACATTGGAGTCTGTTTTACCAGATTTAAGAGCCAATATTGATGAAAATGTGCTAGGAGATATATTATTGTTAAATTTTAACTAAAATACCATTATGTTGAAGTTAATTTAAGTCTTTGAAGAGCTATTTTATTCCCTGGTGTTTTGAAAGCCACATATACAAGTATAATTTAAACTAATCAAATGGAAATGTCAAATTTGAGTATAATAGGGTGTATTACTCATATTGAAGTCGATTTCCGTATGAACTTAAGGATTTCGAATTACAGTTGTTTAAGTTTATGTGTCAGAGATTACTTGATCAGTTCAAAAGAAAATTGTAATTATCGGGTGTGTTCCAGAAACCTCTAGAGATTTTCGTATGAACGATTTGATTTTGATGGAACTAATCTAGGAGGTCTTTATATGAGAAATGATAAGAATAAAGTCGGCTACTAGATCATAGGTCAGTACAAACGGAAGTATTAAATCTAGTTGGCCTTGAGTAGTCGGTTTCAAATCGCTGAATTTTTATCATCTAATTTATTAGCCGGGCGTATTTGTAGGACTTCACATATAAGGGAATGCAGTTTATTTGTTCCGCTTGGCTTTCATTAGTTGATTTCAAACCGTCAAAGTTTCTAAACAATATCAAGTGACCAAAGATGTTTTCGTCACTTGATATGTAAAGTTGCACGATTTCAAAACGGAATGAGAACGTTTATACAGAAATTGCCGTCGAAATTTTGAACATACCCGATTAACTAAAAAACTTTGTTAATGAATAATCTGAATACTTGTATCAAAAATATATTTCTTTAGTAAATTAAATGAATAATGAGCGAACCGAACAGAACCGAACCATAACCGCGGTTCAGTAAGCCCTAAAAACCATGCAATGAACCGAACCGGCGGTTCAAAAACTGTCTGAACCGAACCAGTCCTTATTTCCGAGTGGTTTGCATCCCTGTGCAAATTTCAACATTTTGCCCTCAAGTATAACATAATTTCAAATCAAACGAAAGAGTAAGTTGAAGTCGGCTCTAACCGACTTTGATACAAGTCAGCCAATCAGTTCCTATTGCCTCTAAATCTCTGAAAACACCATGCTTACCGCCCGCTCGGTATCGCCGACAATGTCAATATCATCGGCTTATGCGAGTAGCATTACATCTTTATAAAAGATGGTGCCCGATCTGTTGGCATTTGGGCACCGGCGGAGTATATACTTCATCAGCAAATTAAAGAAGTCACACGATAAGGTATCACCGTGCCTAAAACCTCTTTTAGTATCAAAAGGCTCGAAGAGGTTCGTTCCTATTATTTCGGAGCTTTGAACAATAATCCTTCAGTCGGTCACAGCATCCAGTGACACCTTTTTCTAAAACCAAAACGAAGAGAAACAAAGCGAGGGAAAAACGGTCAACATTTATTTGCAAGCTCTGGCTGGAATTTATTGAATTTCCCCAAAATGCTCAATAAAGGGTAGGGTGTACCTTTGGAAAAAGTTTTTTATTCTTTTATTTGGGGTTTTTGCCGGCTCGAGGTCAATGTTTTTTACGTGCTTATATGAATAAAGATAGGTAAGTATTTCCGGCTGGCCTCATGTAGTAGACCACACATAGACCTTACGGTCCTTAATAAGGCTGGGTGCTTTCTTTTTTGGGTACCATTTCCACAAGAAATCCTGGAGGATCTTTAACCTTTGGCAAATGCCTATAGTTGTTTGGGGGAACTCCTCTTGGTCGGCTCTTCCAAAGAGGTGAAACTTGGGGGTGTGCAGATGTTTTAATCTTGTCGTGGCGATCGCTGGGCAGCTGCAGATGAGATGTTCCAGAGTTTCTGCTACTCCAGGGGTCCTTACAGGTCCTTTAGGCTCGTGACCAGTTAAAAAGCAATCTACTGTCTGTTCTTTCCAGCTGTAGCATATAGTGCATTAGTTTTTTGTCTCTTGATATTGATATCATTGGCAAAACCGAACGAACGTGTCACCCGGATGGACGTTCCCTTAGTAAATCTGCAACCATTGCTCTACAACAACAACCGCAATGGCAAAAAACTAAAACATTTTCAGTTAATTTCATTTGTCAGTTTCATTTAGAGTTTTTGTGTTTGTGTCAATTTGTATCGAGGCATGGCCGTTTTTAGTGTTGAAAAGTGGGCTTATCGATATATGTGAAAATTAATGTAACCCTGGGGCGACATTATTTTTTTTTTGTCACTAACGCATTTGTGCGACCAGTCCGACTGTTTTTGGTATTAGTGCGAAAAAGGAATCAACAATAACAATTATGGAGGCTTTGGTGAATTATAGCAGCGAAGATGACCAAGATGAGGCTGGCTATCAAATACGGGTAAATATTTGACATAACGTTAAATGAAAAAACACAACAAAAAAAAAAAACTGAAGAAAATTGTCCCAAGCCAGAAGTAGCGCATTTTTCTGTGTACATATGTATGTGTGTGCCTAAGTGTGCGTGTGTGTGCGAGAGGGAGAGAGAAGGGCATGTATATATGTTGCAAGACCCAAAAAATTATGAAAATACATATATGTATGTAATCGTCCCCCCCTCTCTCTCTTTGTCGCTCTTACTCTCTTTTTGTAGTATCCTTAGTGCTTTAGTAAAATAATGCGAATTTGCTGTTTCTGAATAGTTGCAAAATTCCTTTAGGCACCACAACCAACAACAAGAACAACATCCTCCATAAAGCAACACAAACCACACAAATCCAAGCAGCGACGCCAGCGTCGACGCTCGAGCAGCGATGACAGCAGCGGCGACGGCAGCAGCAGCAAGCGGCGACATCAATCACATCACAATACTCCACCTCCACCGTTGCCCCCAGCATCATCATCATCCTCATCATCAGCAGCAGCAGCGGCAGCAGCAGCTGGAAAGCGTCATCATCTTCATCAGCAATCGCATAGGAGCAACAGCAGTCGATCCACCAACAACAGCCACAACCATGAAGAGGTAAAGTCTTTTTAGCCAATTTATATATAATTCATTCAATTTTAAATGTATATAACTACTTTAGCCTAATCGAAGAGGGGGCTTGGAACGGATACGAAAGTAGGTTAGAACCCCAGGGGAGGGAGGTGGGAGCCCCCCGTCATTTTATAAATCGATTTCCCCCATATTTGAATGGAAGATGCTTCAGTGTCGCCACACAGTTTATAGTTCGCTACATCTCTAAACCCTTGCACATTATGTAGTTACATATATACTTGATCAGCATGAATAGCTGGCCAGGGGTCGGCAACGAGAGCATAGAAGTTGCCAGTGGCCTAAGAATCTAGAACAGAGTTCCCCAGCCAGAATGCTTCACTGAGAAAGACACTGTCAGAACCCTGCTGCTCCAAGCGAATGGCAAAAGGAAATTTCAATGTGGACCTTCGATTATACCTATAAGTGTGCTGTGCGTGTGCAAAATCTGCCATGCCAACTTTGTACACGCACACAGCACACATACACTGCCATGCACTTGAATAGGGACAAGCATTTTAAAACGAATATACAACTATTTGACTGAAACAATCAAACTAGATCAATATACATACAGCTGCGGCAAAAAAAATAGCACCATGACATACATTTTTCTTTATTGATCATTTGTTTTATAACTATTCATATATTTAACTTGTTTAAGGCTTTTATTTTTACTTTAGGCTCTAATTTATCGAAATACAATGCAAGTGTCGTCGATAATAACATGAAATTGAAATATTTACATTAAGAATGTGAACGTTGAACATTTTAGGCGGCAACAAAAATAGCACTATTTCAAAAATAACTTAAGAAAACGAAAAAAAAAAAAAAAAAAACGGGAAGTTCTGGAATATTTGTATTCATTTGTATTCTTTATCGATATAGTGTATTAATATTTGGTTGTAAAACCTTTGGCAGCAATGACAGCAGCACAACGTCTCGGCATAGAATTGACCAAATTTTGGCACCTTTCCCGTGGAATACTGCTCCATGATTCTTGAATGATAGCCCAGAGCTCCTGATTATTCCTTGGTTTTGCATTGGAAACATATTTTTTTACATCAGACCAAAGATTCTCTATCGGGTTTAAGTCTGGAGACTGAGCAGGCCAATCCATTAGGTGAAGGGATCTGTCTTGAAACCACTTACGAGCTTTCTTGCTGGTATGTTTAGGGTCGTTATCCTGTTGGAAGACCCACAACAACGGCATTTCGTATTCCGCATAAGGCAGCATCACTGTTTGCAAAATATCGCAATAGACATGTTGATCCATAATACCTTTTATCCAATGTATTGGACCCACTCCGTAATAAGAAAAGCATGCCCAAACCATGATACTCGTTCCACCGTGTTTTATGGTCTTGCAGGTGAAACTCGGGCGGTATTCCGAATTGGGGGGTCGCCGTACATAGGATCGAGATCCTCTTCCTCCAAATAGCACGATTTTGCTTTCATCCGACCATAGGATGTTTCTCCACTTTTCTGCCGGCCAATTCAGGTGCTCTTTGGCAAACTCTATTCTTTTTGCCACATGCTTCGCATTCAAAAGTGGAACTTTTCTCGGACTACGGGCACTTAATTTATAATCTTTTAAGCGATTCCGAACTGTCCTAATGCAAGCCGATATGTTAAGCTCCTTCTTTAGCTCAGTAGCCGGCTTAAAGGGGGCCTTCTTGCACTCGCGAACCAGTCTGTTCACCAGCAAATTAGACATTGCGGCTTTTCTACCGCGTGTTTCTGGTTTATTTTTATAATTTAAGGCATTACTAATCATTTTATTGGAGCAACCGACGATTTGCCCCACCTGAGCGTAGGTGTTGCCTTCCTCGATAAGCTTTTTAATGATTTTCCTCTTTTCGTCACTACAATGCTTTCCACGACCCATAATTAATAATTTTTTTGAACTTAATGATAGTGTGGCGACTCGACTTTGCAATACGACGCATTTACTGTCCGCAGACACAACAACAATCATCATGTCGCCGAACACCTGCAGTCTGTTCCTCGGAATCTCAAAAAATCCGTTATCAGTGCTATTTTTTTTGCCGCTCTGTTTTGCACTTCGTTTGCTGAGATGCCTTATACAGAAAAAACCGTTAGCAAATTGAGCATAAACACATTACTCTCAGAGAGATCACATGTAAGCCTATACTGTACAACAAAATTATTAAACCAATTACAAAAAAAAACAAAAGATGTATTGCATCAAAGAATTTTATATGACGCAGTGCTATTTTTTTTGCCGCAACTGTATGCCACAAATTGAACGACATATGAATCATATTTCTATCTTTTTAGTCCGAATGCGCGGGTTATACGCAGATGGCGATATAGTTTGCGAGCGTTTGATCTGCTGGGTAAAGCTATACACATGTCTGTGTACATAAATTATCAATCTCCATTAGTGTTTCCAAAACAAACAAGTTTTTATTCATAGCATGTTTAAATAAAACATAATCAACAAAAAAAAAGTTATAAAAAGAAGGCAAATACCCATTACTTTTGTCTTTCAGACAAAGTAATTGGAGTGGTTTTCTTATGTGCAATTGAACAGAAGTAGATAAAAGCGCAATAAGATCCAAGTAAACACACCAAAGTTTGCACGAAAAAAACAAAACGAGAAAGGCAAAGCTAAATTCGTCTGTGCCGAAATAGCTTGTCTCAACGGTTAGCGACTTCGACCAAACTTCGCAGATCAGCTTAAAAACATTACATATTACCCATGACCGTGTTTGAGAGCAGTAATATTGAGAACAAAACAGTTTTTCTTACTAAAACACATTTTCCGAACGAACATTTGTATGGCAGCTACAAGAAGTAGTCATCCGATCCGGTCGGTTCCGACATATTAGCAGCGTGCAGTAAAGAGAAGACTCTGTGCAAAGTTTCAGCTCGATAGCTCCAAAACTGAGGGACTAGTTCGCGTAGAAACAGACAGACGGACAGACGACGGACGGACAAAGTTTAATAACTCGTCATGCTGACAAGAATATATGTACTTTATGTGGTGAGATGATTCCCCCTAAACGTTGCAAACTCCTGGAGCAAAATATACTTTTCCGTAAATAATTGGAACCGTTAACCGAAATAAACCGTTTCAAGTCACGTATCGAATCAACGTTGAACCGAAAACCGTTTACCCATTGTTGGAACCGATAGCAAACGAAACCGAAACGTTGATCCAGTACAGTTTCGGTTTTTTTTATCATCTGCTCACATTTTGCGGCTCCAGATAAGGATTTGCTCCTGCACCAGAAAGTAGGGACTCAGTTCGCAGAATTTTGCGCATATAAACACCAGCTGAGGTGGCCACAATTAAAATATATATATTTTATTCTATTTGGATACACGCAGATTGGAAATTTCACAACATTTCGTCCTCTAGCGAAATTGTTTTTTTCAGGAAATAGAAAAGCTAGAGAAATTCCTATTAAAATCAATGCTTGTACATTACGAACTTCTCCATTACGAACTTCTGTACAACTTAGTTCTCATATAACGAATTCGTTTCTGAAATGTATATTCGAGCTTGGATCATTAGACGTATTAGTAGGCTCCAGGTCAATAAATCATGGAGCCAATGAGTATTAGAGATAAAATGTACACGCTCTCAATTTTGAGTCCGCATTAGAGATTCATATCGCTCGCATAGAAAATCACAGTGGTTCTTGCGAAATGGGCATATTCCCCCAAATGCTCTCAGGGAGCGTAGGTGAAAGCGAACAGCGGGTGTCGACTGCTGCAACCTTTCAGTCTATATAAGTTCCACTTTATACCTGTTCCGCGAATCCGATTGATCGGAGTACGGTAAGTGTTGTGATTTCTTAGAAACATTGAAGAATCCGACCGATATTTTTTTGCCATCAAGAGGATCTAATTATGTGTTTTTGTCGTTTGATCGACTTTACAAGTTTAAAGAACCTCTTGGTTTTATTATAAAGCAGTTTTTTTTTTTTTTATATTTTTTTTGTTTTGTTTTTGGGAATTTCAAATACAGCATAAGTCAGATAGTGACAACAACAGACAACGCAAATTGACAGAAGTAATTCTTTGTGTATGTGTGTGCACCCATTTCGGCCCTTCAGTATTAGTGGGGAAGAAATTCTATCGCCCCAGTTAAACACTTTATATAAATTAATCTTTAGTGTGTCTTCCAGCATTCTTTCCTTATTACTGACTCTATCCTTTATAAAACTAATATATGAGTAGGAAATGTGCGCTAGACTGATACTTGTGATGCAGGAACAGCTTATTCAACAAATGCGACATTGTTAAGTTCTTTACAAAATTTGTTTTTCAAAAACTTTTAACAAAAAGAGATTGCTTTTCATCTTTATCAGAAGATATACATACATGGTTAAGAATCATTAATTCTTTTTTACCATTCTTTAATTTTACTTATTAGTTCCATTTGTAAAGTAAAGCAAAATGTTTCTCCTGAAAGCTGTTTTATTCTGAAGCGTAAAATTTCAAAGGGAAATGGTCAACTTCCCATTTATAAACAGAATATAACAGAACATCTTTTTTGAGCCGAACCCTATTCAACTCTCTTTT
>JAEIFU010003067.1:0-33456 GCA_018904235.1 Lordiphosa stackelbergi
ATTGGAAAATGCCGTTGCTAAGGAAAACAGGCAGTCAGTACACAGCTACATTTTGTTTCACAAATACATCTTTTAATCGCGCACTTAAACAATGTGTAAACAACAAACAAACTTATTAAGAGTCAAAACGCGAATAAAAATTGTTCATTCCTCTCTTTCATTAACTGTCATGCTCTGGGTACTACCCCTTGACCATAAACTATCTTTGGCACTCACATTAAACTCTCAGTAAATTAAGCCATAGGTATCTAAGGTTTTATTAAACGTTGATCTAAATATGATGATCCCTACACTACTAAGCTCTTGAATACGTGGCAAGTGAGACCCCCATTTTGGAGTTTGTTTCGTGTGGTTGGAAACCTCAATCACAAACTCTTTGTAAAATCATCGAATCTGTACAGAAGCAGTTTTTTTTTGTTTGTTTTTCCGTTGGGACCCACAATTCAGTCTTCATTTAGCCTTAGTCCAGTGTTTGAAAATGCTCTGCTATTTATATATTTTTTGCTCTTGCTCCTGCCCTGAATGTGAAAAGAGCAGAGCAGTAGCCGGAGCACAAAATCAAATCTGAAACACTATTGCTCTGCTCCGTGCTGTCAATTTTGTCAATAGCATACAAAAAACTACTATCAAAATACTCGGAGCAATCGGAGCAAAGCAAGCGCAGAGTTTCTAGAGCTGCCCAATCTGCTTCTAATAGTTTTCCGAATAGCTGCTCCCGTAGTTCCTCCAAATCGTCTGATCGTATTCAAGTTCTAGTATTATTAGTACATCAAGGGTCATCTCAGCATTTAAATTGTCCTTCGATGGTACCTAAGAATTCGCGATCTTAATTTTGATTAATTTAAAGAAAAGGTTTGCTAAAGCAGCAATATGAAGATTTGGGGTGATTATTGGAGGCCTTTCAGAGTTATCGATATCACGGCTCACGGTTTTTATCAAAGGGTTCTCAAAAAAGTTCTCAGAGCAAAAGTGACGTGCTGTATATTAAGGGTACTGTATAGTATACTGAACCGCTATACATACCTTGGATGACCAATGAGCACATATTAAAGGCGGTATATACATAAGTATATCAGAAAGTGTTTGAATTGGCGTCACCCATAGTAAATGACGTTTGCAAATATTATTGAATAAGGCTTATGGACTACATCTAGCAGACTCTTTCGCAAAATTACCCGCTTAAATAGTAGAACTGAGATATTCTTTATGCTTTATCTAAGTTCTTCAGCACTGGTCAACCATGGCTATATAGTCATGTGTGGTTATTTGTGGTGTTGAAAAGCAGTTTCTTAAGTATTTAGCGATGTTATTACCATGGAGAACCCCCAGCTGCGTAATGCGCTTAACCATTGTTTTTGGCATGATTTGCCACATTTGATTGGGAGTAAAGTTTGCTTGACATTGTTACTATTTTTGATCCTCTTTGGTATTCTTCCGCTATTTTATTAGTTGTCAGGCACGTAAAGTGGTTTGAAACATTCTTTATAATCTTCACTACATTCTTTACTATTGGTCATCCATGGTATTTATCGCGGTACATTATAATTCCGCGAATTCATTGACTTGGAAACCGCGGTCCAAGATGATCAATCAATTCTATCGTTTGCACATGTTATAATCTAAGCCCATACACTGCCATGCACTTGAATAGGACAAGCATTTTAACGCGAATATACAACTATTTGACTGAAACAATCAAATTAAATCAAAAGGCAAATATTTTTTAGCATTCAGTACTTCATTCTTTATTGAATTAACAAAAAAATTTTTTTTTTTAAATAAACGTAGTCTTCTGTTAAAAATTTTTTTTTCAACGAGCTCTTCAAAAATGGCATATTTTTATCATGCACTTGAATAGGGACAAACGTGATTTCATCATTCTGAGTAAAACTCCGCGCAATGAAGTTGATCTTTTGTCAACATATAAACGTTTTAAGTAGAAAAAAATACTGTGACGGTAAAGCACTAACTGATGAAGAAAAAACAAAATAATGGTTTTAAAGTAGTGAATTCTTACGTACAAGCAAATTGCTACAAAAAATTGGAATAAGCTAAAGTGTTGTATGCAATTTTCTTAAAAACTCATCAAATTATGGAAATAATATGAAAGTCCGCACCAAAAAAACATTTTCACGTACTGCTAGAGCAGCGAATTGTTCAAAAAAGCCTTAAATTTACACTGTTCAGCTTCGAAAAATCATTTAAAATTACAATTTAAACGCAAGTTTCGATACGGTACGGAGAGTTATCCATAAAGCTGAATATCTAAGAAGATTAAAACTAAAAAAATACCCACCACTTCATACCCAACGTAAAGATCCTCTTCAAGTTTTTTCTCGAAATTATATTTAGCTTTTGCACACAACATATAGTTGCTGTAGCTAAGGTAGTAGTATGGTGAAAAAATGGTAAAAAAAAACAGCGAAATTTGCAAAATTATTTTAAATGTATTTATTAAAGCGCTTGATGATTAGATGACAATGCAGGAGTTGGTAATTAGAAGGTGTTGAACCAATGGTCGAAACAATAACGAAATATGCTAAGTTTTCATACGACCTAAGATTATTATTATGATGGGATAAATGCCAATTGAAGGCGTATCTATAAGATGTGTAGACCAAAAACCGCGAAATTTTCCAAATTTGGCGGGAAAACACTCGGGCAAATAGGAGGAGTAAATCAATTGATCAAGAAAATCGCAAACTTTCTATAATTTTCAAAAGACCTATGATAATTATGTAGATTAGATAGATGGCAATTGAACGCGTATTTAAAAAGGGTGTAGGCCAAAATCCGCGAAATTTGACAAATATTTATTTGAATATTTAAGAATATTTAATAAGAATATTAAAGCGCGGGAGTTGGTAAATTAGAGGTTTAGATTGAACAACCGAAATATTGCGAAAGTTGGCAATTTTTCTTATTACCTAAGATTAAGCAGGTTAACAAAAAGACCAAATTTTGCAACCGAGAAGATAAAAAACTTTTCATATGTTCGCCAAATTTAAATCAATTGTCCATTTGCCTCCAGCACGTCAGGTTTACAATAAATTTTCATAAACGATTTTTTTGTGTGTTGAACGAGGTTTGTTTACAGTTGCATAGAATAACGTTAAAGAAAATACCAAACACGAAGTTTTTATTTTGCTCACTAAGATGAAATTTTTGAATATTTTAAAATCAGGAAATAGATAGTCCATTTGTCTCCTCTTATTTAACAAACTTTAAAAAATTATAGGCGAAAATTAGTAAAAAAATTATTTTTTTATAAAAGCTTTAAATTTTTTTTTTTTTTTTTTTTTTTTTTTTTTTTTTTTTTTTTTTTTTTTTTTATATTTGAATCACCCTTTAATTATTCTTTATGTTTACCTGTTTTGGCTATTAGAGGAAAATTAATTCCCGAATTATTGTAGAGAAAGGGCTTATAATAGACATTTAACCCTGAAAAGATTTTGGATAATTCATTCTAGAGTATTCAGTGTTTAATTTAAAATCTCACCCCTTTTTTTGCCAATTTCAGGAGGTGGAAGCCGAATTCGACAAGCATGTCAACATCAATGACATTAGCTGTCATCTGTTCGATGTCGATGATGATGCCATTGTGTCCATCTATAACTATTGGAAACTCAAACGTAAGTCCCGTCACAATCGTGAGCTGATACCACCCAAATCCGAGGATGTGGAAATGATAGCCCGTAAGCAAGAGCAACAGGATTTGGAGAATCACAAGCTGGTGGTTCATTTGCGTCAGGATTTGGAGCGTGTGCGCAATCTGTGCTATATGGTTAGCCGAAGGGAGAAACTGTCGCGTTCGCTGTTCAAGTTACGTGAACAGGTTTTCTATAAGCAATTGAGTGTTTTAGATGAAGTGCGTCTGCGAGATAAACAGAGCGAGAAGCAGTCGCAGCAAGAGGAAAAGGAAAAACCAACGCTGGATTTGGAGGCCGTGATCTATGCCAATGATGGTCCCACTCTGTATGATCGCTTCTATAGCTCTGCAGGTGGACATACTGTGCCGGCACAGTATCAAAATTTGCAGTACATACTGGAACAGTTGATGGGCAAGCTGCAGGCAAGTGGTAAACCTGGACGAGGACGTGCCTCTCAGTCGCCCAACAAACGCAAGCAGGTCACAGCCAAGCAGATGTCCACCTCACCAAACAAAAAACTCAATAATGGTGCAATAAGCTCACGCACATCCTCACCGGAAAAGCCGCCAACAGCTGGCAAAGGCAAGGTGGCCAAAGGGAAGCAGCCGCCCGCGCCACCGACCTCAATTTCCGGGAGGCGTGCCTCGAAGAGCGGCGGGGCGACGGCGACGTCGTCCCAAACTCATAATCAGAGCAAAAGTCGAGCGTCCTCCCCTACGTCTAGCGGCAGTTCATCATCGGGTGATACCAGCTCGCCGCAGGGAAGTAGCAGCAGCTCGCAAAGTTCCTCCGGCAGTGAGTCGGGCAGTGAAAGTGGCAGCTCCAGCCGAAAATCCAACACCGCGACTCTTAAGAAGCAAAGCTATGCCCGTTCCCTGGATAAAAGACAAAAGCAACGTCAGCAAAGGCAACAAAGTGAAGCAGCTAAAGGTGCGTCTAAGGCGTCTGTCGATACTCCAAGCAGTTCAAGCGAAGAAGAGGCAGACTCCAAGCAACAGCAGCAGCAGCGCCGCAAAGCCAAGTGTGAAGTCAAGTCAGTACCTAATAAAACCCAACAGCAGCAGCAGCAGCCAACTAAGTCAAAGCAGAGCTCGGCTAAAAGAAAACTGCCCCGGGGACTTGCCCAAATGGACAAAGATGCGGCCGGTGCGTCCATGTCGAGTGACGAAAGTGAAGGACTGTTGCCCTTAAAATCGGAACGTGGACGTCCAACTGCAGCCAGTCGAAAACTGGGCCAACAGATCTACTCCGATTCGGATAGCTCTCCCTCCTCCAGCAGTCCCGAACCCGAGCCCGAGCTGACCAATCAGCAAACCATACGCACCAAGGCGGCCATGAAGGAGTTTGTGCCAGCCAGCAGCAAGACCAAATCCCTGAAAGAAACCAAATCGAATTCGAAGCCAGCATTTCCAGCAGATCTGTTGGTGGTACCTCAACGTCAGGCAGCTAAAAAGGCTTCGGAGAATATGCGCTCCACGAATCTCGCCAACAATCAGACGCCCCTAAATGAGGCCGCCGCCGAGAGACTAAGAGAGCCGGAAAATAATAGTAGCTGCACGGCCAATAGCACAAGCACACCCACAGTTGGTGGTGGTAGTAAAGCTAAAGCCAAGGAGACAGACAAAGGGCGACCCAAAGAGCAACAACAGCAGACGCAAAAGGGAAGTGGCAAATCAGCTACAGAGCCGCCCACAGCCGAAAGAGGTAAACGTGGTCGACCACCCAAAGTGCCCAGAGAGCCTCCACCTGCAGAGAAAGAAAAGGAGAAACCAAGCAACACACCTGCCGAAGCTAAAACCACAACTAATACAACTCCTACCAGCAAATCCAACTTTGCAGTCTCTTATGTGCCGCAACGGCAGGCAGCCAAAAAGGCAGCCGAACAGCTAAAGAGCAGTAAGCCAAATCTAGACAACTCAGCACCAACAGCAGCAGCCGCCCCTACAGTAAATGAGTCGCCTGAAAAGGAACCACCAGCGGCAGCTGCAGCGGCAGCGGTAGCAGCAACCCCTTCACCTGTTAAACCAGCGCGTAGAACCTCTCTCAAAGAGACGCCCACACCAACAGCAAATCGTAGACGCTCCAAAGAGGAACAAGTCACACCTGTTAAGCGACGCGTGGCTGCCCCCAATCTGTCCAGCTCTAGCTCCGGTGATAGCAACAGCTCTAGTTCCTCTAGCAGTGGCTCAGGTTCAGGCTCTAGTTCCAGCAGTGGCAGTGGCAGTGATTCTGACAGCGAATCCAGCGACAATGAGAAACCCATTAGCAAGGAACCAACAACAGCTCCTGTGGCAGCAGCAGCAGCAGCAGCAACTAACACTTCCTCCTCCTCCAACTCCTCCACTACAGTGCCAAAGCGTTCAGCACGCAAATCCTTGGACAAACCACCACCTGCGCCCACTTTGCCGCCGCCTACAGCCACCAGAACGCGTCAGAATTCCACCAACCAAAAATCACCTAAAAAAGTCACCCCAGAGGATACACCTACGCCAACCAAATCACAAACATTAAGACGCAAATCCTCTTTAGATGACACCTCGGGCCTAACCAAGCGTGCCACGCGGCATTCCACCACCAAATCTAGACCGCCTTCGCCTTTACCCTCACCCCTTAAATCCTCACCCGAAAAGCCCATAAATAAATCACCCAAAAAGGCGGCTGCCGCCAACTTGGAACAAGAGATTACCCAAAGAAAAGCGGCCAGCGGTAAAGCTACCAGCGCATTGGACAAACTTTTGGACAAGAAGCAGCAACAAATGAACAATGTGACCACAGCCAAGCCCAAACCCTTGGAGGAAAAACCAAAGGAGAAGGAACAGGAGCCGGAGCCAGAGAAACCTACTCCCAAAACCCCTGAGCCACAACCTGAAATTGTAACCATACCCGAACCGCCGCCTGAGCCCCCGCAGAAGCTCCCTTGCCCTCTGCCCTAGAGGCCGGTGAACTGCCCATGGACATTGATGAGGAACTAACCACTGCACCCACACACACTCAACTCTCCTCCAGTGTCATCATAGACGATGAACGTCCACCTGCGGCTCCCTTACCCGCCTCACCCACACCCACGCCCACTTCCAATGATGATCTAACCGATGCCGGTAGTGAGCACAGTGAGACTCGTCGTCGTCAAAGATGGCGCTCAAGACGTCGTCGTCGAAGACGCAGCCATGAGCCCGATGAGGAAGAGCATACACATCATACTCAGCATCTACTAAATGAAATGGAAATGGCTCGCGAGCTGGAGGAAGAGCGTAAAAATGAATTGTTAGCCAATGCTAGCAAATATTCTGCTTCCACTTCGTCGCCCGCAGTAACGGTCATACCACCCGAGCCACCAGAGATTATAGAATTGGACTCGAATTCAGCCAATTCGACGGGAGATCTGCAACCGCAGCAGCAGCAGCAGCAGCTGACGGTGGTGCAGCCGCCCCCTGTCCCTAATGTGGAGCTACCACCGGCCATACCTCCACCCAGCGTCTTGGAGCCCATTGTAGACACCATACTCGAAATGGAGGATAGTAAATTTGCCCACAATTATGCACCCAGCATAGCCAGTGTCTTAAATCCTCCGCATACGGGTCAGTTAAATCTCTTAAACGAAGGCAAACAAATCTGCGAAGAGGATAACATTCAAGCCACCCGAAATCTGTTGGAGAAACTAAGAAAAACCAAGCGCAAAAATCAAGATGATTGTGGTTCGAAGGACACACCCGCTGTAAATGAACTAATGCCACCCGCCGTGTTTCCCTTTCACAATGCAAATGAAACGGAGGTTTTGCAAGAGCAACAGCAGCAACAACAACAACCACAAAGCTGTCTTTTTGGTCACAACTCTTCGGGTCCCAACTCTGTGGCCAGTCTGACCATTAAGGATTCCCCTCTGACTGCAAACAGTGGCAGCTATGCCAACAGTTTGACCAACACACCCAATGCTACACCTAATAATCTGGCTGGAACCGGCAGCAATTACTATGCAAACAGTCAAACTCAGCAGCAACAGCAGCAACAGGTATGCTTTTAATTATTTCAAGAATCAATCACAATCTGATTTCTTAAGATTTAGAATAGAATGAATTCATTGATGATTGCCGTTATAGATTTATATTTCGTTACATTTAGCTCAAAAAGATTTCCATCTTTATTTAAATTAAGCCATTAAACTCAGTCTCTGATTTAAATCTGATCACTAAAATCATTTTTGAAATATTTAAACCAAAAGATTGACATCAGGTATGGCTTAAATCAGAAAAAAGTTAAATCAAATCTTTAGAACTTTTCCCATATATAAATCTAGAAAAAGCCATTAAAAAGTTTTGATATTGAATCTATGAATCTTAGCTAAATTAATTTGAACCTAGTTCCAACTGTGTCGGAGAGTACCAGGAATTGGAAGCTGATTACACTGTGACACATATTTGAACGCAAAAAAGTTGATCGCGTCGTAACCAAAAAATTTCGAAAGGGTGTGATAATAGTAGAAAAGTCTTCGTCTAGTTTTAGCTGGCATTTAACTTTTTATTGCACTTTAAACTTGTCAGCTTCTGAGTACGATTTACAATTCCAAATATCGTAAACTATTTTAAACTTTGCTCTTATATTTAAAACTTCAATATTAAGCAGGCTCGAGGTCTCGCTATGCTGCACATTTAAGGTTTAAGGTTGGATTGTCAGAAAGGTCCTTAAATCACACACTTGCGCAAAAAACGCTAGGCACGTCGTGTTTGCTGTCAAGTCGTTAAGGAATTCCCAAACAAACAGGCAAAGATCGCTGATGATTTATTAGAGATACCAATGAAACAGCTGTACGTGCAAATTTCCTTCTTTGCCTTCTTTGTGGTGTGTTGTATTCCTTTAAAGTTAAGCGCAAGCACAACGAGACCTCGAGCCGACTTAAAATTGAAGGTTTAATTATCATAAAGGTCGTCCAAATATACACAGTTCCTCTTATATCTTCAGCAAAGTTGTTGTTCATGATTTAGCCTACAAATCATTTTTTGGAACAAAAAAAAAACATACATCTCATCCTACTCAAAACCACAAAAATTGCCCAAAAATACCAGGTTTTGACCACTTTTTAAAGTTTTCAACTTTATTATGAAATATGTTACAAATTTGGATAGGTTTTTGGACAGGACCAATATAAAACGGACCCTAAGAACGAACCAACGTCATTTATTTTCTATTACATAAAGTTATATGTAGATTATTAACCAGCGGTGGGCAGCCTCATAGCCCTTCTTACCAGCGCAACCCGGCCCATTATTTACGTAAATCCACGACCCAATAAATAGTACAACAAAAACGAGCTGCATAGCGCCATTATTTTTGCTGCCCACCGCTGTTATAGACTTACAAGCATGTGCAATAGGAATATGACCTAATATTAGAATCAAATTTACAATGTTTTACACGCGGGCGTATACCAAACGAATAATAAATATTCAAAGCTTAGGTCAATTAGGCTTGAAAACGTTCCTCATAAATTAAGTCAAAGTCC
The DNA here is from genome assembly GCA_018904235.1 of Lordiphosa stackelbergi. Lineage (NCBI taxonomy): Eukaryota > Metazoa > Arthropoda > Insecta > Diptera > Drosophilidae > Lordiphosa > Lordiphosa stackelbergi. Next base: position 9,148 of record JAEIFU010003067.1, read on the forward strand.
GAAATCTAGTACCCTATGAAACAGTTGATCAAGAATTACCCCTAGATCATTTACTTTATCGGGTGTATTATTTAAGCCCTCTAAGCCACATGATCAAGCTTCTGTAAAATGCCATAACCTTACACCTTAGAGATTATCTTAACACCAATACTGAAATGCATCCCAGTCAGCTTGCAAATTATAAGGGATACCAAATTGTTATATGTTAGTCATAGTTTCACATCAACGCCGTACATAAGCACTTGGAGACCGGGTTCGTAATTTAAAGTTTGGACGAAAGTTTCATGTCGTAAAAGTAAGTGCGGTCGCGGGAACATTTGACTCACCTAGGATGAGTATTTGATTTGTTATTCCTCAAATAGATTTTATACTTTGACTTTGATTTGATTTTTTAGCGTAATTTGCGTGTTAATTTTCTAGCCATCTATACATATGTATATATGTATAAAAGTGAAAGTATGTTTGTGTATTTTGTCCTAGAGATGCCTTTATCTAAACCACTGAACCGATATTGACGAAATTTTCACATTATGTTCATGGCGATCAGGAAAAATCATAGGCTATATCTTTAGTCTGTGAATGGTCTAAAACAGCTAAATTTGCAAAATTATTATAAGAGTATTTATGAAATGCTTTCATGCACAAATATTTGAAAGGATTAGGATGAAACTTGGCCCACAGATAGTTCATAACCTGGAGTTGAACTTATGCTAGATAGCTTTTTATTTAAATGGTCAAAATAACCGCGAAATTAGCAAAATTATTACAAGACTATTTATTAGATCCAAATTTTCATAGGATTTAGAATATTATGAATATTGGATTAATAAATCATCAATTAGAAGACGCATATATTAGAAGTGTAAACCAAAAACCGCAAAGTTTTCCAAATTTTCATTTGTGTATTTACGAAAGATTAATCAATCCAAGATATTGCAAAGTTTGAAAATGGTAATGTGAACGGGTAATACATAGGAGGTGTAGAAAAAAATTAAACAAACAAATTTGCAAGATTGTCGTATTCCTAAAATTATAATAAAGATTTGATAGACTGCAATAGTAGAGGGTAAATAAATATATGTGGTGTAGACCAAACTGTCCCAAAAATCGCAAAATTTACAAAATTGTATAATGAGTTCAGAATAAAGATTTGATGGGTGTCGGTCAATCGGTTAAAAAATATTGATCAAAGGGTCTAAAAAATCGCAAAATTAGCAAATTATTTATTACGATTTTAGATTAGCGTGAAGACGGGTAAATAGACGGATGGTGAAGATCGAAAGGTAGAAAAATCCCCAACTTTTGCTAGATGAAGATTTGATAGATGGCAATTTTCAAGTAAGCTTCACTTCTTCGTGTTTAAAGTTCTAAAGGCACGCTGGGTACCTGCTAGTAACTATATAAAGGACCAATCGGATGAAGTTTGTATGTACGATTATGGACCTGCATTGCTAAGACAAATTCGTAACAGTTCTCACGACAAGGTTAAAAAACTGTACAAAATGAGGGGGAAAACATGATGGTTTTACAAAATTTTTGAATTTTTAGTATGAAGATGTGACTTTTCTGACTTGCTACTAAGAAATGTTTTGTAAGACAGAACAAGAGCAACAACTTTGGTAAAGACATAAGACCCAAGTTCAAAATGGTTTACGGGATATGGGACTCGTAAATCCTCATCATATTCGTCTAACACGTTAAATCGAAAATCCAAATGACAATCCCAATCAGGAGCTAAAAACTTAAACAGTGTCATCAATGAATTCATTCAGATTTCAATCTTAATGATTTAAAGCCAATCGATGTAAAGAAATCACGATTTAATGATTTAAATCTTTTTTACAGCTCTGCTTTCTGGACAAATCCCCGCATCAACAGCAACACCAAAAGAGCAGCAATAACACACCACTCTCCAGCAGTAATGGTGCTGCTCCCGATTTTGTGGATTTGGCCGCAGCAGCAGTTAAAAACAATTTGGTACCAATTCCCCTGCAAACCGGAACGGTTAACCACAGCAAACTGAGTGACTATGATGAGAATACTCGAATGCAATCACCACCATTTGGACGTATGCAGCAATGGAATGAGAATGATTTGATAGCAGCACGTAGAAGTAGCTCACCTAGTTCAGTGTCCGAGTCCAATGATCAGCCACCCACGGCCACACCAGCAGCAGCAGCAGCAGCCGCAGCAGCAGCAGTAGCTACAGCAGCCAATCAAATGGAGGCAACTGGCAAAAGTTTCTTCAATAGCTATGCAGCAAATGAAGCTAATCCAAATCCTACCAACTATAATCATGCACCTTTGGTTAATGGCATTGATTCTTTGGCCTTGTTTAATAACACACCCACGCATCAGCAGCAGCAGACCACGCCCACACATACACAGCAGCAACAGCAGCAGCAGCAGCAGACTACTCCAAATAGTCAGTACAATGGAGGCATTTATCCCCAGCTATATGGTAATGGAGCCACAGCAGCTACACAATATGCAGGCACACCTTACGCCACGCCACAAATGGTTACACCAGTGCCAGTCCCCGTGCCGGTGCCAGTTCCAGTACCAGTGCCTGTACAACAGTTACCCGTCCAACCCACCAACACGTTTGCTTTAGCCTCACCAGTGGATGCATTTGCAGCTGCAGTGCCACTGCTTAGCAGTTGTGCTGAGGCCAGCATGTTGCCACCCACACCACCCGTAACTGTGGTACCTGTACCTGTAGTTCCCGTAGTCAACAGCAAGGAATCTCCAGGCAAACGCTCATCGAGCTCAACTAACAACAAAAAGCCCACACTCAAAAGTCCACAATTGCCAGCAGCTGCACAAAAATCTCCCAGCAAATCACCTAGACAAGCCTTACCCACACCTGCTCCACCCTCGCCAGCAGTGGTAACCACCAGCAAATATGATCCCTTGACGCATACTTTGCAAGGAAAACCCAGACAAAGAGCTCCCCGTGGCAGTGGAGCAGCTAATACAGGGACAGGACGTGGTAGAGGTCGTGGACGTGGTAGAGGACGTGGCTCAAGTAACACCAGCAGTGGCTTACCCTTACCCTTGCCCTCACCCCTGGCGGATTATGGCAGCAATACGCACATAGTTAACAATTTGGTGGGCACACCCTTTGAGTTTAACAACTATGATGATGAGCTAGCCGGACCGGGTGTAGAAAACCTGCAATCCTTGAGGGACAGACGACGTAGCTTTGAATTGAGAACACCTAGGGGTACACAGAAACCCACCAATCCATTGCTACATCCGGTATTACCCGGTCCCGTGGATATGAGAACCTATAATCTAGGCTTTGAGGCTCCACACAGTACGGCCTCACAAGAGGCCTATCAGAACAATTTACTGGGAGCCTTTGATTCGGGTACAGCAGATCAAACCCTCAGCGAATTTGATGAGGAGGATGAACGACAATTCCAGTCAGCTCTAAAAGCCAGCGGCACCAGCAACACTTCACCCAGTAAGCAAATAACCACACCCGCAGCTCCCACACCCACTCCACCCGTGGCCACAACTGCTCCTGCGACCAGTTTGCTAATGCAGCATTCCAATGAAGCCAATCAAATGGCAGCCTTGGCCACTAATTTGGTTGACGCTGCTTTAGTAGAAGCCTCTTTGGAAGCCACCTCGGAAGAGGTATCCATTGATTCAGATACCACCACTTTAACAGCCACCAAGGTCTCCCTATCCGATGCACGTAATCAATTGAAAATGAAATTCAAAGGACCTTTGGCCTATCCGGATCAGTATAGCTCTCTAACCAACAGTAGCAGCTTAAGCTTGTCCAGCAGCACTTTGGTGCCAGCCTCGAATGCCATACAAACCACTGTATCCGCCACTGCCACTGTAAGTGTAAGTGCCTCCTCAGCCGTAAGTGGCAACTCTCGTAGAATGCGTAAAAAGGAGCTACTAAGTCTATATGTGGTGCAAAAGGATAATCTACATGATGATAGCTCTTGTGGTCTGCCAGCCACATTGGATAGCCTGCCCTTGGAGAAATCCCAGCAAGAGGAAGAAGAACCCTTGGCCAGTGGCTCGAAAAGATTTAAAAAGAATCCCAGCAATCGAGAGCTGCGAGCCTTAGACTCCAATGCTGTAATAGGAGAGGAACAAATGGATATGGGCAACAACACCACAGCTGGAGCATTTGGTGAGGGACGACGACGCAGTGCCTGCAGTTCGGGTAGCCAAAACAACAACAATGACAACAATGGGGGCAAAACTGGAGCAGCCAGCAGTGCAGGTAAACGTCGTGGACGCAGCAAAACCTTAGAAAGCAGCGAGGATGATCATCAGGCACCCAAGCTGAAGATCAAAATACGTGGTCTAGACACCTCCTCCTTGACCAATTCAAATGCTTTGGGAGAAACCTCACAAAGCTATAGCTATGCCATGACACGACAAGCTTGTCCGCCCAAGAAACGCCTAACCAGCAACTATAGCACGCCCACTCTGGAGGAGATCAAACGCGACTCCATGAACTATCGCAAAAAGGTAATGCAGGACTTTGACAAGGGTGAGGATAACAACAAGCGAGACTTGACAGCTGTGCCGGGAGACAGCTCCATCATTTTACAGCCTCCCACCAAAAAGGCCAAATCATCCAAACCCAAAAAGGATAAAAAGGAAAAGAAGCGTCTCAAGCAGCAGCAGCAGCAGCAGTTGATTCTAAGCAACAGTTCCAGCTCATCACTGACCACCATGACCACCACCTTAATAGAGAATACAGCCAGTGCCTCACCCGGAGACAAGCCCAAGTTAATACTGCGTTTTGGCAAACGGAAAACGGAAACTACCACCACCAGCAGCACCACCACCACCGCCTCCACAGAGTCAGCCGCCCCTCTGCGCCTGAAAATAGCACGCGTCTCAGCTGGCGGTGGCTATGTCATTGGTGCCAAAAAGGAAGACACTCCTCAGGCTCCATCTTCTGTTTCGCCTGCCAGCGAATTGCCTTTGATTCCCCCCCTAGATGAAGCCTCACCGCAGCGTTTGCTAATCAACAGCTTTACGCCGCATTCCCAGAATGCCAATGCCTCACCAGCCAGACTTGGTAAGGATACGGGTACACCATCACCACCCTGTCTAGTGATTGATTCCAGCAAAAGTGCCGATGTGCATGATTCCACTTCGTTGCCAGAGAGCGGCGGCGGCGGCAGCGGCGCTGGTAATAACGGCGGCGTTGCTTCTGTTGCAGTTGGCATACCACCCACCACACCTCTATGCGTCAATGTGGGCCACTATGAGAACAGCAACAATTCCCTGCCCTCGGCCAGTGGCTCTGGTTCGGCCTCCAGTAACTCCTGCCAGAGCAATAACAACAATAATAATAATAATAATAATGGCAGTGGCGGCGGTGCCGCCGCCAGCGGAGGTGGCAGTTTACTTCCATTGAAAAAAGACTGTGAGGTTAGATGATAATCATATTGATGACAACAGAAAACAAAAAGCAGCGAGCAAACCACCTTCCACTACTATTTTCACAAACCTTAAAACTTCTTCTAGGGCACTAGATCTGGCAATTGTGTTTGATACGAAATCATGGTCGTGTGTGTACCAACTTGGGAGGAAACCCCAGTCCTACAGCTATAAAGCTAAGGTTTAAAATAGAGTTGCAACTCTAGTATGAAACATTTCGAACGTCCTGAGCGTATCGAAAATTCTTATTTTCTGTTGGAGGCAGTTCCTTTATAATACTTTTCTTTGAACATCTCCTGTATCTTACTCATTTATTATGTGCCGCATTCTAATTTTAGAAGATTATTCAATTAACTTGTCTGGAGCGTTGTTCTGCTAACCCTTTGACGTTAAATGCTCTAGCAACATTACTTCTAAAACATTGCTCTCACAAGCAGCAACATTGTTGATATAAGCTTGCTGCTAGAACATTTGCTACAGCAACATTATGTGTTGGCAATTAAGACCTACATGATGAAGCAAACTTTATTAAGTTATTCGCTTATGTTAGTAGTAAAGAGGTGTAGAGGGACAAGATAATTTATCTCCCCTTTTCATTTTAAACGAAAACCTGTAGAAAATCCTAATGAAGTTTGATTCATGCGGATGTGTCCCAGAAATCTCTAGAGGTTTACGTATAAACGTTAGCATTTTAAATTAAAGATGTTTGACTTTATGTGTGAAGGGGCTCAAATATGCCCGAAAATTGAACGATTTGAAACTAGGGATGTTGTCGAAAACTTGTTGTGTATTTTTGTTAGTTTCGTCCACAAAAAGAGAGGTTTTTTGAAGGCATTTTCTTGTATATTAGTAGTATAACTGATATTACTAATATCCAAGAGCATGTCTTTAGGAAACCTTTCTTTTTGTCCAAAAAAAAAAAAATTTTTTTCACAAAAATATCGCCAAAAGTTATTCGATATCGATATTTCGACATGTCTATTTGAAACCGTCTGCTTTTGAGTAAAGTATATTTAATGCGTATGGTTTTCCTTCCATATGATCTAGTATGATGAGATTTTTATAAGAAATCCATGTTTAGTTCGAAGTGCAATCGTTTATACGAAAATCTGTAGAGATTTCCTGGTCTCCCCTATTAGTGTAGATTTCAACATAATCTTTAACATTGCGCTTGCTACATTGTTGCTAATGTGTTAACTACAGCAACTTTTTGTCTGCAACATTGATGGTACAATGTTGCTACGATGTTGCTTTAGCATAACTGCAAAGTTAGAAGGTGAAATGATTCACAGCTACCTTACCTTGGTATTTGGGGTCTGTTCCGAAACATTTGAATTGTTTATGCGGCTAAAACCGATTGCTCTATGCCAAGTGGATTCAATTCGAACGGATTGACAGCTTGGCTTGTCGCTTTAATATAAAAATATAAAACTTGAACTCGAAATTCCTTGAAATTCTTAACAGGGCCAAAATAACATAAAAGAACACTTGTTTCACAATAATCTCATTTATGGTAAATTATTGTAAATTTTCTCAAACCATTTTTTTTAGATTTTGAACATTTTAGTGTCAAATTTTGAAATTTTGAAAACTAACTCAGTTCTAATAACATTGCAGAGGGTATTCAAGAGTTATTCTGGTGAAGTATCCTTAATCCATTACTGTATAAGTAAAATTGGCTTTACAGCCCCAAGGGCCAAGCCAAGCTTATTGTATTTATTCGAGGGAATTTCAATCTTCTAGTTGAAAATAGGGTTCAAAGCAAATGCTAATAGTAAAGTAAGAATTAAATCCACTTGGCACATATAATAAGCCCGCAAATCTCTAAAGATGCAAACTAGTCTCTCTGCATTTCAATTGTTTTGATGAAACTTAGAATTATCTCAGTCTCATAAAAATCTGTGATTCTCATATCCCAACCACAAAAAAAATTGGCAAATATTTTTCTTAACTATTGCCGAAAAGTCTCCTTGAGCACATTTAGGCAAACTTTGAAGAAAATTTGTCAAAAATATTTGTCCGAACAAACAAACTTCAAGTTTATCAAAAAGTGAGAAGGTAAAACCAAAACTTTAAGCTTCATCTGCTTCATTTTGTTATCAAAACATTTTATAGGCTTCTCAGCTTGACTCTAAAGCAGCGATGGCCAGCGAGAGCGAGGCCAAAAAGTGAGAGAGTATTGGTTTGCGAAAATAAAGCGCCGAGACTTTGCGCTTCTGCTCTTTTGGTCTCAGCTTCGGCAAGCGTTCGGGTCGTGTACGTGTGAATAGGGAAATGCTTTCGCCCCCTGGAGCCAGAGGCCAAAGCTTAAGCTAAGTTCCCACAGGCAAATAATTTGCCCAAATTTTTATGAAAATTTGTATAAATAGTCATGCTTGCAGATTTTTCAGAACTTAAAACCAAAACTATGGTTCCATTAAAATTGATCAAAAGTTGCCGGAAAAGGCTTGCCTAACAACATTTTCATCAAAATTGAATTTGCCTGCTTTAGTATACACCTCAACAAAGCAACTGCCAAAACAAAAATACTTCATATAAAAATAACTTACAAAACAAAGGCCTTTGGTGTCAAAAGTTTTGTGAGTTATTTTTATATGATTTTTGTTTTGGCAGTTCCTTTGTTGAGGTGTATACTAAGTTTTACCCCAAACGAACTCAGACAATTGGAATACCATTTTAAAATTTACGTATCCATTTACCATTTAGGTAGAACCGTGTAATGGAATCGGTTTTCAATCGGGCGAAAGTTTGGGAAATCTCAAAACAAATTTCGTTCTAAACTTGGATGACATTTTGGCTATGCTTCACACTTTGACGGCGATTGAATTAAGATGCAAAGTGAATATCAAATCTACGGATTTTAGATCTAATTGCAAAAACATTGGGCCCTGTTCCATATTCCGAATGAGTCGATATTCATGTAAACGTTTGTATTTCGAAATCAAGTTATGTACATTTATATGTAAGTGACAGGGAAATCAGTGGTTACTTGATTCCTTCTATTTTGTCTCGAAATGAATTGACTTGGAATTGAGCAATCGGTTTCAGCCATGGTATAATTAACAAGGTAGAGTTGTCCGAAATTTACCATGCGAGAGAGGTACCAGTTGATTTGAACACTGCCCTTTGGTACTGAGTGATTTTCATCATTCAACTTGTACCCCAAAAAGACAAAGCCTACTTCAATGACTTCACCTTGTATAATTCCACCATGGATTCAGCTGTTCAAACAATTTGAGGTTTTGGTATAGCTGTTCTAGGAACCGTAGGTATATTTGTCACTTTCTATGCAACTTTATTAAATTCGATTGCAAAATACTAACGTTTATACGAAAATCGGACCGCCGATATTATTTCGAACATAATGTCAAACTTTCTTAAAGCCTCGTACCCAAAACGACAGAAAATTCCTTTTGAACAGTTTTTTCCTTTATAAAAGGAAAGCCAAAGCAAAGCCAAGGTGTTTCTATATAGTGTATACAGATTTAAAAGATTTGATTGCGAATTGTAAAGGTTAAAGGCCCATACTTAGATGAGATATATATTTCGTTTGCCACAATATTTCACACGAATAGAAACAATTTTGAACAGTTTTGTTATCTGAATGAGTCAGAAAAGGTGTCTTCTTTATATGATAAAGAGTTGGAGGCAGCGCAGGCCCGCCTCACTTACTCCCCTCCTCTTTTTACATCATCTTTTCTCTCTCAACTCTCACACTTTTTTTTTACTCCCCTCACTCTTATTTTTTGTCTGTTAAAACTTAAAAACTTGAAATACTTTTATTTAATCCCTTAGTCTAACGCCACGGCCGACAACAACACCTTTGACCAACCCTCCCCCACCAATTTGTTGTTGCAAAGAGAGCAGAATTACCGCACCAGTGTGTTTCATCCCACTGAACCAAAAGCTCGTAAAATACGCAACGAGCAAAACTATCGAGAAACACCACGTCCCAATTAACACCCAGTTTGTGGCAGAGAAAGTCGTCTCGATAGCTCGCAAAATCTTACCTTCTTCTACCTTTTGCGCTGACCCCAATCGATGCGAGCCTTTCTCCATACAACAGCGTTTTCGTCAAAATCTTTTCCCTATTTCTTATCATATTCAAGCTCGAATGCGATGATTTGACGATACTTTCGCCTGTCGTATCACTTTTGAGCTCGTATGCGATAGTTTTACGATACTCTCGCTTGACGTTCGTCTTGTGGTTCAGTGGGATGTTAGATTTTCTTTGCTCGGACGCAACAACAAAGTTGCTTTAGCGCGGTGCTCGCACAGCACACTGAAATTTATTGTAGTTGTTCTTGCTGAAAATATATTTTGAGCATCGGTATTTCACTCCACGCGACTGTAAGCTCAGTTTGGGCACCCCTGCTCTAAGTAAATAATTATTGCTGCAACATTGTAACTGATTGAATGCTCCAGCAACATTACTTCTAAAACATTGTTACTGAAACATTGCTCTCACAACATTTAGGCCTTGCACTTTTTTAGCTGCAACATTGTTGACATAACCTTGCTGCTAGAACATTGCTAGAGCAACATTATGTGTTAGCAATGTTGAGACTTACACGATGAAGCAAACTTTATTAAGTTGTTTGCTATTGTTTGTAGGAAAGAGGAGTAGAGTCCAGCTTTGAAATCAGAATGAGTTAGAAAAGGTGTATTATTGTGCCGAACTAAATTTTTATCTCATCTGAGTATAGGCCTTTATAGAGAAATCGCCGTGGAAGGCAAACAAATTTAGTTTGAAATGCTTTTTATGAGATTTCCAGAACTTATCTTTCAACTTTTATCTTTTAAGCTAACTTTTCTTTGAAAATTGAGAAGAGCAACACCGAAAAGTAGTTACTTTTCGAGAGGTTAAACCGTATTGCTTACTAAAATGATCATAAAAATACTTTTTTGAACCAACGTGAACCTTTTTTCTTCATTCTGCATGCGCCATGACACTTCTAGGGCCTAAATTCCCTCACTTTAGTAAGAATCAAGTGTTTTTTGTCTTTAAATCTATTACTTCTGTCCCCTTCAACGACAATTGCTGGATCTAGTGAATCTTCCCAACCCATTTACATATAAATATTTTAAATTTTTTTAAACCTTTGTTGTACAGTTAGTTTATAAGCTCAATTTCCACTGTCCCCCCCTCATACTCTGTCCACTGTCTACTGTCCACTGTGTTTGTTTCTTTTATGTTCAATTTTTATGGGTTTGTTGTAATCGCCTGAGTGTTGACCAGATATTATCTATATATACTTACATATATATGGACTTAACATTATAAAGCACTCGATTTATATATATATATAGTATACATAATGTGTAAAAGCGTCAAGAAATTGTATATTTTAGAATTTGTAAATTGAAAACTCTGTATTAAAGTTAAAATTCAAAGAATCCAAAATGCTCTCGGCATTCATAAATGCCTACAAACACCATACAAAACCCAAGCATATACATAGATATAGACATATATATATATATATTTTAAAAAACACTATTTATTATTAATAATTATTTAAAATGCGAAAAATAATCGTCAGAAATATTAGCAAAAAAAACAAAAACAAAAGAAAATGTTAAAGCAGCCGCCACAACTCTTCAACAATTGTAGCCTACTATAGTCATTAATTGTAGTTCTTAGTGAAAAATCAAAGTGCATATAAAAACTCCCCTCCCTAAACCACCCCCCTACTTCCCCTACTTAGATCTAAAGTGTAAGAGCAGGGCATGTGTTTGTATTTTTTGATAGAAATTAAGAAAAACAAAAGTTTTCTTTTTTTTTAAACTTTTCTCTTGTTTTTGTGTGCATGTGATGAGAGTGTGCGAGTGTGTGCGTGTGTTGAAGCAATAGTAATATAGGCGAACAAAAATGTACACTGGTTTTCTATAAGCAAAGTCAAGAACACAAAAAAAAACCCTTTTTGATGTGTTGGCATTCCCAGTCAACTTGACTTGAGCACATCAAAAAAAAAAAAAAAAAAACAAACTTAATTTAAAGCGAATAACACAAGAAATTATTATTCTACAAAATAAATATTTATTCCAAAACGAAAAAAAAACCACAACTAAATTTAATTGTAAATAATAAAACAAAAATTGTGTGCGAGAAATGTTTTTAATTATTATTACGTTTAATCTAATTATGAATTAATGATTATGATTATTAATTTTAAATTGTAGTTTTTAGCAAAAATTTAAATAAAACAAAAAAGCCTTATTTAAAAAAAAACAACAACAACCACAACAACAACAACCAACCAAGCTGCACAACAATTTACTTTCTTAGAAACATAAACCATTTGTCAATTAAAACGTAAAAGAAATAAGAACATTGGGGATATATGGCATATCCCATTTAGCCATCGTTGGGACTCTGCCATATCAGGGGCGTTTCATTTCCTCCCTTTCTTTCCTCCTCTTCTCTCTCTCACAGCCAGACCAACTTTTGATGTAGCTAGAGTTACGAACAGTTGTACATAGACCAAAAACCATTTATGCACAAGAGCCAATCGTTTTGTATAGGTAAAAAAGAAGAAAAAAACTATTACGTAAACTCCTTGGAATTATCGAGCAACCTCTAATGATATGCCTAAAACATACAAGTATATATATACATATACAACACACAACATATTTACATTTGTAAGCCCAAAACACACACAGCAAGAACAAACAATAAGTATTACTAATGAAATTATTATGGCAATAGCATTAAGTGTTGTTGCAGGAGCAAACCGTAGCAGAGCAGAGTTTAGACAAGTAAGCGTAAGGTCAGGTAGGGAAATATACTCGTAGCATACTCTTAGTGGTCTATCGATAATCAATGGGGGTACAAGCAGCAGATGCCCCCCAAAAAACCCCCCCAAAAAAACACAAGCAAAACAAAATTCTGTAACATATTTTAAATCAAATTTTTTGTATTCATAAGTATGTTAAATAATTATTGACATCATTTATAACAAAATGCATAAAGCAAATCGAAATATGTAAAACCCGAAACTAATGTAAAAAGCAAACCAACAAACACCCCCCTACCCCCAACCAACCAACCAACCAACTAGTAAAGAATTATACATAAATTATTGACAAAAAAAAAGCAGAGAATTTTTTACTTCAGATTTGCTTTAAATGCTTGCTGCAAATTGCTAGCTGGCCACTTGCAGTACCCTTTCCCCTTATTCCGTTTCGACTTTAAATCTTTTAAATAACCAAAGTTTTTTTTTTAAAGTTCTTGAGGGTCTCTCAATCTTTGATTATAAATTGCCGTATTCATTACAGCCAAATGGTCCCACACAAAGTAAGTATATCAAGGTAAGGCGCGTGACAATACCTAAACCTAGCTTATAGATAGGCAGTTAGCCGTTCCAGCATTCCACATTAACAACCCCAACCGAGTTCTGTTTAGAAAATTGATATTGAAGTCTTAAAAATCTTATTCAAATTTGATTACTAAACTAAAATCAAGGAAAAATTAATGTTAAGGTTTAAACTTGAACTAAAGAGAATTGACCACGATTCACCCATAGCGTTTTATATCATACCCAACCCATAGGTCGCTGATTCATATCCAGCTCGAAGGACCATAAAGTGAAACTCATTCTTTTAAGTCAAAGCGCAGCTCCGTAACCCAGCAGGCACATTTGGCAGTAAGGTAATAAGAAGCAAAACAAATACAAAGATTTAATTTGACTATAGTTTGAAGCAGGGACCGTAACGATTATAATTTTTTGTTAAAAAAATTAAGAAATAATAATTATTTTTTTGAAATTTATCATAAAAATTATTTTTAATTATTAAAATTAATTTAAATAATAAAAATTGACAAATAATTTTTATTTTTATTTTATATTTTAAAATTTTTACCATAACTCGTAATTTTCAATTTTTATTTTTAAAAAATTTCTTCAAGTGCATACACATATGGGCACTCTTTACAAACCGAATGCCTGCGTCCGGCAAAATCCAATATTTAAAAAAAAGTTAATTGGTGTTTTTTTTGGGTGACTTTTACAAGCTTTGGTTAGAGAACCAAATTAATGATTAAATCTATGGCTAGTAAATATACATAGTGAGATTAGCAAACAGTTTGGAGAATGGAGAGCAAATTCTACCAACCCTGAAGTTATTCTCCTCGCGATTTATTTGGATTCCAGATTCGGCGGATTTTTCTAAAATCCTTTTCCCAGCGGGAGCAAAAAATCATTTGGTAGGTTTGATGCGCCAAATACTTACCCTAAATAAACAAGCTTAATGACCCTCTTCACATTTACATGGCAATTAGTTATTCTGCTTTTTTTTATTTAGCAGGAGATCGTCGATTCAACCGGGCAGGCAATGGCATTGAATTGACGTCACAGAGCACATGCTCACTTTTGAATGAATTTTTAAATTCTATTGAGGTGGGCTCTGGATGTGATGAGTCTGAGGAAGAACTGGAGCTCAAATTAGCTACAACAGAAATTAATGGATATTCGCCAAAGCCAATAGATCTAAGCATGGACATTATGAGCTATTAGGAAGAGAAAAATTCATGTGTCCGAGCATGTACCTTTTGGCTAAGGTACTGCATTCTGTACCTGCTACCCAAGTTTCAGTGGAAAGGGCATTTTTCGGCTCTTAAGCTAATAATGAACTTAAGATGCAACCTATCTGCAGAAATTGTCAAAAAAATTATGTTTCTCAAATTAAATAAATAGAGTAAAACTTAATATCAAAAGACAATCAAATATACATTCATAAAGGGTGTTCAATTAAGTTTTAATTTTTTATTTATTTTTACGTTTTGGTGGTCATGATGAAATTTATTTTCGTTTTTTTTTTATTTTAATCAAAATTGGTGAGTTTTAAAGCCGTTCGGTTTGTAAAAGAATGACCCATATGTGTATGCACTTGTACATATGTACATATTATATATTAATAGAAAGGTACTAATGTGTAGATCATACATATATAGGCTGATATATGGTTAGGTTCCCTCGGTTCGAAAGATATTTGAATTCAAATTTTATTTTCAATTTTTATTATAAAATTGATAAACAGTTTATGTAATTTTTATAATATAAATTGAAAATAAGAATTATTTGTCAATTTTTATTATTTAAATTAATTTTAATAATAAAAAATAATTTTAAAATAAAAAATTGAAAATATAAGTTTATCCTGTTTTCGAATTTGCCGCAAAAAAATAAAATATGTGTATTTTTCCCACACTTCTGGGAGGCTTTTTTGGGCTTCAATTTTTTTAAGCTCAACTATTATCCATCAATTTTGGATTCCTATACGAGTCCCTCCTCCGTCCAAGAACGGTATCTACTGATTCGATCTTGCTCCTCAGGCCGCCGTTTTACGGTTGAGCTGCGGGGGGGTCACAAAAGAGATGTTCTCGGAGCCCCATCCCCTTTATCGCCGCTTTTTCTTGCCTCCAGCAATAGATGGAAAAGAGCATCTGCTTAAGATCAACAGTTCCTGGATGAGCTTTACAACCACGCTTGGGCGGAAAATTGCCATTAATTGTTCAATAAGTCAATACTACTACTTCGCTATAAGACGCAGAAAAGTTGATCGAGTGCGACTTCTAGGTAGAGTCTTACGCTTTCCTGACCTCGCAAACCCATGTGGGACGAGCAGCAGCTACAGTCGCAGCTAAGGCGAAGGACCTCGATGGGCTTTTCAAGCTTCGTAGCGGACTTTCGTTGCGATTCAAAATCCTTGTAAGTCTGGATCTTCTATAAGCGTACTCAGAGCGCTACTTGGTAGTCAGGCATACAACCTTATATGCGATACGGGATGATCTGTTAGGCGCCCAAATTAATATGCCTTCCAACGGGTATAAGACCGATGGTACCCACACCCCACGACTTGTGTCTACTTGGCAGGTCGAGACGCATACAAACTAAATCTGAATAATTGAACAATTTCGTACTCATGTAGATGAAACCCATATATACAGGGTTTCATGTTATGCGCTTTCTAACTGACAGAAAGTTAACCGCGTTTAAGCGTCGGTCAGCAATTTTTTACCATTAAACACCCGGCTATTGATGACCAGACAGTGTGACTCAACCTTCACATTTGACTTGAATAGGACCGTAAATAAGCAAAATTGCCGTATTTACGCCACTGAAACAGCTCATTGAAGAGTGCCTCTTCAACCGATAAAGTCACTTCCTTGTTGCGGCCTTAGTACGAAAATTTCGGTCATTTGAACAATTTCGTAAGCTAAATTGGCCTGCTTTACTCCCAGTTTCCCTGGACCAATTTTGTATTGTCGAAAGCGTATGAGCGTTCTGGTTTCAACAAGACGGCCTCCACCCACAAGTCGATAACAATCGATTTTTAAATTGTACCGGTTTGATGTCGAAAGTGGTGATTTGGATTTGCTTCACGTTCGCCCGATTTGACGCCGCCTGACTTCTTCTTGTGTAGATATTTGAGTTTAGTTAAAAGCAGACCGAGAGAGTAAGAACATTTGTGGATCTTATTTGTATATGGATTAGTAGGTTTTAATTTATTTTAAATTTATATAAAAGTTTAAAAGAATTTTTAAGAGATCACCAGTATTAAATAAAATTGAAGAATGTTGCAACCAACTTCATTTTAAAGCCTCATAAATAGGTTTAATAGGCTTTCCAGTATGTGTTGTTTCGCTGAAGTGTAAACAAAATAGTTTTTGTGTGATCCGAATTTGGCCAACTGTGAGAACAAAATACAATTTGCGGGAAAGTTTATCTTTCGTCAAAAGCTAGGGATTTTGCATCTGTAGTGTGACTAGTGATGAAAATGGATTCATTACGATAACCCCAAACGCAAAAAATCATACGGTCCACCCGATATGCGTTAAAATCGATGCCAAAGCCGGTGTCACGGTGGCAGGGTCGTGCTCTGTATTTGGTGGCACCAATTGGCCGTGGTGTTCTATGAGCTGCACCAATCAGGTGAAACCATCACAGAGCAACTCTAACAAGTTCATTTGATGCTTTTGAGCGAGCATTGAAGCAAAAACGCACAGAATATGAGCAAAGGCAGGACAAGTTAATTTTAAAAATTACAAAATTATAGGATTGTCGAAATATCGATATCGAATAACTTTTGACGATATTTTTATGAATACCTTTTTTGGTTTTTGGACAAAAATGAAGGTTTCCTAAGGGCATTCTCTTGGCCATTAGTAATGTCAGTAATAGTAATATCCAAGAGAATGCCTTCAGAAAATCTCCTTTATGTGGCCGAAACTTAAAAATACACGCCAAAAATATATTCAACAAGTATTCGATATCGATACTCGACATCCCTATATTTTGTAACATGACAACGCTCGGCCACAAAGCATATTTAAAACCTGAAGCCCAGGCATTGCCCCTTCAGACTACCATTTGTTTTCTCGATGACGCCTGCCCTTGAGGAACAGCACTTTCGCACTTTTGAAGAGCTCTAAAATCGATTCGCGGATCGTCTCAAAAGACGCATGGATTTTTCCAGATGGTATTAAAAATTAACATCATATGGGAAGAAAGCAGTTCCATGGACAAATATTTGAAAAATACAATTTGTAACAAATTTTTTTTTACAATTGAGGTATTCACCAGTCCGCGCAAAAGCGTAATTGTGTAAATTTACGCCCCTGCTGTTTATTCTCGTAATTTTGTTTCGTAAATCATCAGTTTTTGATAAATAGGCTGTAAATTTTACTGTCACTTGTGAGTCAAAGTTTGAAATGCCAAAAAAAGTGTACAAGAAGCACTGATTAAGCGAAAAATAGACCTAGCGCTTTATAAAATAGAATGCATTAATTTTCGGTGTACAAATCAAGCTAAATACGAGTAAGAAGAAATATGAATACATACAAATGGTCGCTTTCTCCAAACACTCCGTGTCACTAAGAGTCTGTTCGCTCCATGCTTTGTGTCGACTGCATTTCGACCCCAAATGGAACTTAAGTTACAGGTAGCTGCAGCAATAAGAAAAACTGCAACTATGTTTGCAGTAGTGTTGATGCCGGCTCTCTAGTTATTGTGACAGACAGAGCGTTCGGAGCTATTTTCAGAAAGATCTTTCAATATATTTACTATCCAGATGCAGCTTAACTGAATATTGATATGAATTTTTGTTTGTGTGACCGCATATGTTGAAAACAAAAATCTCGAAATGGCTCGATACCAAGTGATATTTTTTTCGATACTTACTATTAGCTTTTACGCCCGATTTTTTAAACATACTCCAGGGCAGCAAAAAGTTGGTAATTTTTTTCCTCTGAGTTTTGTTGTTGTGTCGTTAACTTTTGGAGGTTACTCTTGTTGATTTACGCTTTTACCAGGGCTGGTGAATACCCTAAATAAAGCGTCAAACTTGGACAAAATTCTTTAAAACGATTTTATATAGGTAAAATTTTGTGACATAGCACATAGCTTGGCGAATGGAAAACGTAATTTTCCACAAAAATAATCATCGAAAGAGGAGATTTAGCAAAAAGGAACCAGTTTCGAATCAAAACATTGGGTTAAATAAGTTATGCCTTCGAACCTTAGAAAGATTTGCCCAAATATTGCAGGTTGTGCGTGTCTATGAATGCACCAATCAATTGGTTGGTAATGTTGTTCCCCTTTATAAATACTCACCAAAGTCTAGCCTTTTCAAATAAAATTAATATTGAATTTTGACAAGTTTTTTGTTTTTTTTTTAATATATTTTCTTATATTCTTTTTGTATACATAATAATAATCGTCTTTACACATCTTAGAACTGGGCCTTGGAATGCTAAGTAATACTTGGAAAAGGTGTTGCTGTTGTGTGTGTGTGTTTGTTTGTAAGTTGAGCCTGGTATTTGGGATTTAACGGAATGTGCGAAAAGTGTCCGAGATGCAGCGACACATAGTTGAGTTGGGATCTAAACTACTTTGGCCGATCAACGAGTAGTTTAACAAATTGATATAGGTAGACAATATGTGGATTACAGGTAGATATATTGGTTAGTTTCAACTAATCTCCGTTTGACCTATATTCAAATTGTGTTCACAAGTTCAACTGATGATGTGACGGTAATACAATTGTGCATTGCTTCTAGAAAAGTGGCTGAGTTGGGGTTTGGGTTGGGGGTGGAGGAGTGGCTAAACCGAAATGAACTATTTACAAGTTATTAGAGCTAGGTTTTGCTATGGGCGAGCTTATTGCGATTTATTTTTTGACGAAGACCAAACATTTTGAATTTAAGTTAATAACCGCAGAAAAAAATATATATATATATTATACGATTGATTTATATATTTTAGAAATAGAAGCCTTAGTTCTATTCTATGTAGATGTCCTCGATGGGATAAGCAGTTTCTATGAATTTTTGATAGAAGCGTTGAAAAGCGCGTCTGTGAAAGAAATAAGATAATTAGGTTTAGTTTTGGAATAGATTGGAAGAACTTACCCCACAGCTTCGGCCACGGGTCTGGTGGTTTCGGAACCCTTAAAAACATGACAGGCAAAACGTTGAACCGTCGGATGTTTGGTGATGAAACCAATGAAACGATGATCACGTGGATGAAATGCACAGAAGGACACATTCTTCAGGGAATAGAAATAGTCTATGCAGGGTTTCTTCTCCTTTTTGTTCTAGGAAAAAGATATAAAAAATGTTATGTTATTTCGTAAAACTCTGCTTGCCGAAAGAATCTTAAGATAACGTTTTTAGAGTCAGTCGGGGGACTAAAACTTTTGCAAAAGATTCTTTTGGGTTTTTTCGAAAGACGTTTAGAGGTCGCACAAATCGAGTTTCCCCCAAAAATGGGGTTTTCCGTATTGATTTCGATTTTTACTTATAACATGGTAAATAACCACAATTTTCTTAGTTTTAAAATCAACATTTTAAAGAAAAATGTCCCAATTTTACTTTTATGAGCATAAACCATGAGTTTTGGCTTTGCATTTGCTTGTTTAGGTACCATATATTACATTTTTTCGTAAATTTTTCATAAATTTTGTAAAAAACGCATTATAACTTTTAAAATTTCTATGAAAATTGAAAAAACTAATGATGCAGTTTAAAAGATGGTTAAATTTTTAAAAAACTGAAACTAAGAAATTCAAATTTGCTCTTACCGTTCCAGAGTTATACTATTTTAAAGCTTTGTACCCATTGCATGAAACTAATAATATTAAAAGATGTTTGCCAGTTTTGCATCGGATTTGCTTTAAACTTTAAATTATGATATTTTTCGCATTTACTGTTTATTTTTCCTGCTTAGTTAGTTAGTCTAATATTCCTGCTATTTTTTTCTTTTGCGGAGAATTCATGCAACACAGTACAAACACTAAAAAAACCCCGACATAAGACCGTTTAATTATGACAAAAGGGACCTCTGTACGCATCACCTCATACCCAGTTTTTCAAATGAAGCCTCGGTTCGCGTTTTACGGGTACTTTTGTACTGACAACACACAACGACAACAATTTTAACTTAGATTTTAAAGGTTTAAGATAAAATTCTCTAAAATTCAGCAAATGCGGACAGGGTCATTGGGAACGAAATATAAAAAATTCAATTCAATCGTGCAATCGATTAAGGTACCTCCCGAAGAAGGTAAACCTTCATTTTTGAAAATCTTTAAAAGCGCACGGTAGATTTTCATTAAAATCGTTTCTTATGATGGTATAAAGAGCTATTACATAACCAAAAGAAATGGTACTCGACAGCCAAAAAACCGCGAGTTGGAGTACCATTCTTAGACACACCCACAAATCAATTCATATAGGCCATAAACCAGATCTAATAATATACAGATCTGCGTTTTCCGTTTTGCCAACGAAGACTTGGTTCGCGGTTTATAGGCAAAATTGTACCAGCAACATTGACAAAATTTAGGGTAAAACAAGCTTCACCAAAATTAGGAAATGAATTTTATTAGTAAAGTGCTTCATAAGCACCAGAAAAACAGATCATACTTTAGTTCAGGGCATCTTGGCGTACCACGGATTGTCCATCAAAGCCAATTTTTATTAAAATTTTTCTTTTTCTTGGTGGCAATGATGAATTTTACTCATATGATTTATTGTATAATTTTTCGGAAGCTTGTAATACCCAAATGGTAAATGTTGTTCAGACGAAATCGCTAATACAAAATTTCCTATAAAACGCGAAGCAAAGCATCCGTGGTGAATCTGAAAACACAGCTCGAAAAAATATCATAATTCAAAGTTTAAAGCAAATCCGATGCACAACTGGCAAACATCTTTTAATATTATTAGTTTCATGAAATGGGTACAAAGCTTTAAAAGAGTATAACTCTGGAACGGTAAGAGCAAATTTGAATTTCTTAGTTTCAGTTTTTTTAAAAATTTAACCATCTTTTAAACTGCATCATTAGTTTTTTCAATTTTCATAGAAATTTTAAAAGTTATAATGCGTTTTTTACAAAATTTATGAAAAATTTACGAAAAAATGTAATATATGGTACCTAAACAAGCAAATGCAAAGCCAAAACTCATGGTTTATGCTCATAAAAGTAAAATTGGGACATTTTTCTTTAAAATGTTGATTTTAAAACTAAGAAAATTGTGGTTATTTACCATGTTATAAGTAAAAATCGAAATCAATACGGAAAACCCCATTTTTGGGGGGAAACTCGATTTGTGCGACCTCTAAACGTCTTTCGAAAAATCTGAAAAAATCTCAAAAATACTTTACTCCATAAGCTTTCAGAAAATGCCGGTGCACCCAATTTTAGTAGTGAGCATTGAGATCTAAGTATCGAAAACTGAGTATCGAGTACTGCGTAACGTTTATTGACTATCAAGTATTAGGTATCGAGTATGTATAGTATCAAATACGGCGTATCAAGTATTGAGCAGTGAGTAGCGAGTACTGAGTATCGAACAGTGAGCATCGATTACTAAGTACTGAGTATCGATTGCTGGGTATCAAGTACTGAGTATTGAGTATCAAGTATCGAGTATTAATAGTATCAAATACTGCGTATCAAGTATTGAGCACTGAGTATCGAGTATTGAGTACCGAACACTGAGCATAGAGTACTAAGTACTGAGTATCGATTGCTGGGTATCAAGTACTGAGTATTGAGTATCGAAAATCGAGTATGGATAGTATCAAATACTGCGTATCACGTATTAAGTATTGAGCAGTGAGTATCGAGTATTGAGTATCGAACACTGAGCATCGAGTACTAAGTACTGAGTATCGATTGCTCAGTATCAAGCACTGAGTATTGAGTATCGAGTATGGATAGTATCAAATACTGCGTATCAAGTTATAAGCAGTGAGTATCGAGTGCTGAGTATCGAACACTGAGTATCGATTACTGGGTATCAAGAACTGAGTATTGAGTATCGAGAATCGAGTATGGATAGTATCAAATACTGCGTATCAAGTATTGAGCAGTGAGTATCGAGTACTGAGTATCGAACACTGAGCATCGAGTACTAAGTACTGAGTATCGATTGCTGGGTATAAGTACTGAGTATTGAGTATCTAGTATCAAGTATCGAGTATAATATCAAGTACTGCGTATCAAGTATTAAGTATCGAGCAGTGAGTATCGAGCCTACTAAGTACTGGGTATCGGGTGCTGAGTATCTGAGTATCGAGTATTAATAACCGAGTACCACACAGTTCACCTGCTGCTACGGCAAATCAATTTGCTCTTCCTAAAAATCTTCACTCGTCCCAAGTGTACCCCAACACCCACTCTTCTGTTTCTCCCTGTGTACTTACATTTGGTGACGACCGATCCACCATGCGCAATCCCTGATCGGATACCTCCAGTATACAGGTCTGTCCCGTGGGTGAGCTACCATATTCACCCACTATTTTACGCACTGCCTGGCATACCACTCCCGTGCCCTTATGCGCCAGTGTCTCCACCGATCCCAAGTAACCCAACAGATACCGTTCCTTCTTCACCAACTGCACTGTTGGATCAAACTCATTGTAATCCAAGTCCACCGCATAGGCCGAAGGAAATATGCCCTGACGTCCTGTACGTAGATTAACGCCCTCACACCACAAATCTTCGGCCTCCTTTTGCACATAGATGGCATCGCCTATCTCCAGCTCAATCTCATCATGATGTCGCGGCACAAACTTGTGCAGACCACGATGTGTGGCCTCCAGCATTTCCAGCTGACCAAAGGGTACCCCACCAAAGGGCGGCGGGAAGGGTGATTGTGAGACCGGGGATGTAATCTGTGGCGACATGCTCTTAAAATCATTGGGAGAGTGTGCCGTACTATGACCACTGTCCACATCCCCCAAACTCTGCAAACGCTCTGAATCGGGGCTAGAGTCCTCGTCGAGTAGGTAACCACACTTGAGTGAAAGAAACGAACGCTGTTGATTGGAACGTGGAAGAGTGGTTGTTCCATTGAGGCCATTGCGAAACTCATCGGCCAGAGAGCCAACTGTGGAGCCACCACCTAAAAGATGCAAAATGGAAGCTGCAACGAGGCCATGAGTGGATTAGCTTCAACTACTGGGGAGGAGACACATGCAGAGGGGAGAACTACTTGGACATTACTCCACTTACATTTCTTATTCTTGGGTATCTCGGGCAATTTGCGCCGACGTCGTGTGCCATGTGCCTGTGGGGTCAACAGCTCTGTGGTGGCTCCTATGGTCACAGGAGCACTTACGACCACACCACCACCACCAACCATGCCCATAAAGCCACCAATGGCATCCTGATGATTTAATGGATGATGCCGATGCGAGTTAAATGAATCATTTGTGTCCAGTGAACCATCGGAAGAGAGTGTGACTTTGAGACCATCACCCAGCTCATCGTCTTCCACTTGACGCAGCTTGGGTTCACCGATGCCATCCTCTTGATCAGAGTTATCGCCTTCGCTTTTCGAGGAATGTGAGTCCTCCAGATCATCGTTGGGTATTAGACTGTGAGAAGTGAAGAGAGGAAATATGAAGGCAATCATTGAAATGAGGATAGACTACAAGGAAAATAAAGGAGTTAATTAGGCTATCACAGCTAAATTAAGCTCAAAAAATTGATTTGATCTCGACCTTCTGATTGAAATTTCAAGTACAAAAGGTTTGAAACAATCCTAACATTAGTGTATCACTCCGAAAAACATCATTTTAAGAACGCACACAGTGAAAAATATTACGTTCTAAAATCATTACCAAATGGTCATGATTTTGGTCTGTTTTTTCATGAAAAACGAAAAAGTGTTCCAGAAAATGCAAACATTTCACCATTTTCATTTCAATCTGTGCCTCGCCAGGGACTTGAATCCCCTACTTCGGCGTACTAGGCGCATGTCTTGCCGCTGGGCTACAAGGCTTATTGCCAGCGGAGTATCGAAATGCTAAGTTAAGCACTTCATTCTTAAGCGATTAATTTTTTACTATGATTTTGTCGATGTCTCTCGCGTGAGCTTAGTAGTCGAGTGGGCTAAGATGACGACGTCCGTGTGTTTTAGTCTTCGAGGTCCTGAGTTTTCGTAACGCTAGGTGATTTGGGTGTCCCTCTGCAGAACATTCTTTGGATTTGACGACGCAACTGGCTCCTCATCTGTGTCTCTCGTTTTATCAATCGTTTTTCATCAATCGTTTCAATTTGGCCTATCTGTGTGTGTTATACAATGCCAGCAACACGTAGGGGTGGCTGTTTGGGCCGTCGAACGAATGCAGGAACACACATGCGAAATGTTAGAGCAGCAAGAACAGATGAACAATTACATGAAATAAATGAATGTAACAAAAACAACAACAACTGGAGCAGAGACAAGCGCGCCGGGCAAATGTTATCACACGTAGAAGAATTGACCATCAACGCCAACAAGTACATCGAGCATTTCCATCTGCTTCGTTCCTTCGTCTCGCATTTCAGTATGGGCCAGTTATCGAACATTCCGATTATTCGAAA